>JAUPMG010006001.1:0-15894 GCA_031762675.1 Pachysandra terminalis | reverse complement strand
CAAATCAAAGCTTGCCAATAATGCCAACATGCACGTGTACGTGAGATCTAACAAGTTCATCATAGAGGATCTGCGTCCCATCGCGACATACCTCTCCCAATGTTGCTTGTCCAGGACATCCTCGAGCTGCACCATCAATGTTGACCTGAACTTCATTATACTGAGAAAGCTTACATTTAACATAGCATGTATCTTTTTTTATTGGATACAGACTCCTTTCACTGTGGAGCATGTGTTGTGTTTCTTGTTGCAAACCGGTAAAAAACAAAAGTGTGTGATGAATTGAAGGGGATTCTTCTCGAATATTACCTTATTTTTGGAGTTCCAGATTCTCCACAGTTAGTTTGCAATGTTTGCAGGTCTTTTGCTTTGAGGATCATCAAAGTTGCATCGTTTCGTCGAGCAGCTCATTATGATCTAGTCACGCATGGAGTTTGTTGGGTCGGCTTGGTAAATCCTCCCTCCAATGTTCCCAGACCAGATGGCTCTTGCAAACGGCATTCTAGAAAAAGATGTGCTGGACTTTCTGGGACATTGCGCGAGTGCATGGAAGGTGCCAAATACTTTGCCTGAGCTTGCTCTCTAGCTGGTGCACGCGCGAGTGCTTTTGAATCAAGTGGTATGCCGAGGACACAAAACTTACCATATGTCGCCCCCACCCAGTGCGTAGAGTATGCCTAACTTCGTTTATCAATATGTATAGCTAGAATTTTTTTCAGCTATATCATTTGGACATGCTTCCATGATGAGAGAAGCTTTTCACCTTTTTAATAGTTTTATTTCTTGATCTATGATATCGGAAGCCAACTCAAAGTTGCGAGTAAAGAACTTGTGCAAATTTGTTCTTGCAACACTCCTCAAATTAGGACTGACTATAAGTTCAGTTTTATCAAAATTTATCTACTTACCAGCTTCTTTACAAAATTGACTAACAATTGTGGGGTTATTTCTAATGCCACGTATTAGATTTATATATTTAGTGTCTTTCAACAACATAGAGAATGCAAGTGCGGATCCTCTGGATGCCCCTGATATGAGGCTTGATATGTGAAATAATCTTGAGGGCAAAATTGTAATTCTCTCTCATTTGTGTTGCTTTATAAGAGCAAAATTTACAATTTTATCCTGAGATTATTTCACATATCACGCCTCATATCACGGGCATCCATAACAAAGGATCCGCATCCACATGGTACATGTTGACAAAGAATAAAAAGGTTAAGTCCCTTTGTCTAAGTCCACACATGGTTACAATAAGTGGATAAGCCAAACTAAAAGTCTCGAGCTAAGAAATACAAGATAGTGACAAATAGGCCTAAATTTTTCACAAAAAAATTGGAATGCTTTCGGTTAAACAGGTTTTTTAGTGAACCACCAATGTGTGGCTCAGTTGGTAGCAAGCTGGGCTCTAGTGGGCGTTTGGGGAAGTAAGTGGAATTCGAATCCCACTAGAAACACTCGTGGCTAGGGGTTTGCCATAATTGCTCCCGCCTCTAACGTGAAATAGTCGCACACCCAAATGGGTGTGGAGACACCACGTGGTTAAGACCAAAAAAAAAAAAACAGGTTTCTTAGCGACCATGTTTCCTGAATATAGTTCCTTCTTATGTTTCACTACAAGATGGCACGTGCCACTACTGCACGTGAGTGAGCAGAAAAATAAGGTAAAAACTTAAAATAAAATATTTCATAAAACATTAAATTAAACATAAAAAAATTCCTTGAAACAATAACGCCGTTTATTCCAGCCTTTTCCGTCAAACCCAAAAAAAAGGGTAAATTACATTCCCACCTCCTTCGGTTTAGCATAATGACAATAAGTACCCTTAAACCTTGATCATCACAAACACCTTCTTTATAATTTGAAACTATATTACAACAAACCCCTTTTATTAATAAATTAATATCAATAAAGTAATAGAATAGTTTCTTTTTTACTTATAGCAACATATTTTATAAACGAAAATACCCTTATATGTCTTGTTTAATGATTTTAAGAACAAAATATGCATTTATATAAAAGAAAAAAGAAGCATTGTAATATTGAAAATTATGAAAGTCCCAATTTTTTTATAATTATAAAATTAATTAATAATTTAATTTTTTTAACCTTTTAACATATTTATAATCGATAGAGGGTATTATAGTCTAACGATCATTTTCTGTTACAAATCATTAGAACCTCTCTAATTTGACCCAATTAAAGGTATTAGTTGTAATGACTACGGTTTGAGAGATACTTGTTGTCATTATGCCAAACTTAAGGGGCTATCACTGTAATTCACCCAAAAAAGCATAAGAGCTAAGGTAAGAAAAGATAAAAAAAAACATCTCTTATCGTCCTCTTGTACTTGAAGAAATGCAAGCAACTCCAAAGAGAAAGAGATCAGATGAGAAAGCCATCGACGGGATCCATGGCGGCGTCGGCGTCGGCGTTAGGGACGATTAAGACGCCATGTTGCAGTAAGGTGGGGTTGAAGAGAGGACCATGGACGGCGGATGAAGACGAGCTTTTAGCCAATTATGTAAAGAGAGAAGGAGAGGGACGTTGGAGGACTTTGCCAAAGCGAGCTGGGTTGCTCCGGTGTGGGAAGAGTTGCCGGCTCCGGTGGATGAATTATCTACGACCGTCGATTAAGAGGGGTCAGATCGCTCCTGATGAAGAAGATCTTATCCTTCGCCTTCATCGTCTTTTGGGTAACAGCTATTGCTTCCCCATCTTGGAGTACTTATTGGAATATTCCCTTCTTTTCATATTTCTGAATCTTTCCTTCTTCTTCTTATTCTCTAGGGTTTATTTGATCTGCACTTCTGAATCTCTTTTTCTCTCAGTTTTCCTGGTTTTTGTGTTTCACTGTCCACAGTGTTTAGTGTTTAGCTCTTTTAGGGTTTTCTTTTTCCTGCACCTTATTTGGAGCTCATGACTTCCTCTCATCTGTAGTTTTAGGGTCTCTCTCCCTCTCTCTTGATTGACTGTTCACTTCTCTCTATCAGTGTTTTAGCTAGGGTTTGATTCCCTCATTTTTAGCTTTTTTGGGGTTTTGTTTCTGCACCTTAATTTGGAGCTTTATCTCATGTCAGGTGTAGCTTTTAGGATCTCTCTCTCTCTCTCTCTCTCTTTTCTTGAGCTTATGATTTGCACCTTATTTGGAGCTGATTTTCTCTCATGTTGGAGTATTTAGTCTCTCTCTCTCTCTCTCTCTCTCTCTCTCTCTCTCTCATATATGATTTGCACTTAATTTGGAGCTGATTTTCTCTCATGTTGTAGGTTGTCTCTCTCTCTTTTTTTTTTTTGTAGTGAGTTTTAGTCCTCTCTCTCTCTCTCTCCTTGAACTTATAATTTGCACCTTATTTGGAGCTGATTTTCTCTCATGTTGGAGCATTTAGTTTCTCTCTCTCTCTCTCTCTCTCTCTCTCTGAGCTTGTGATCAGCAACTTGTTTTGATATTGGAATTCTCAGGTGGTCTTTAATTGCTGGGAGGATCCCAGGTCGCACCGATAACGAGATAAAGAACTACTGGAATACTCGGCTCAGCAAGAAGTTGATCAGTCAAGGAAAAGATCCCAGGACTCACAAACCATTAAACCCTAATTCCTCTGGGGATAATCATGCTCATACTGCTCCATCAATAAAAGCCGATCTAATTATCCCAAACCCTAATCCCAGTTCTTCTTGTTTAGATCAACAGGTAATGGGTAGCTGCAGTCGTCCATTAATCATCAAGAAGAAGGGTAATAATAGCATGGATTCTTCTGGTTTAGATCAGGTAATGGGTGGCGGCAGCCATCGATTTATCATCAAGAAGGGTAGTCATGAGTACTTCAAAGGGACTAACATGGACCATCGTTACAGCGGGTTAGTCGACAACGATGACGGTGACTATCAGAACTGGCAGAATTCTGATGGGTTTATGATGGACTTGCAGAGAATCCATGGGATTAGTCATGGAGATGATGATTTCAATTACTGCACCGATGATGCGTTCTCTTCCTTCTTTAATTCGATAATGGTTGAAGACCTGTTTGCGAATCAACATGAGCAAACTAGTGGGATTGCACCTACACAGAATTTGAGCCATGGTACTGAATGGGATGCTGATGCACTCAAGCCTTCTACACTTGCTTCCAATGAAGAAGATGAACACAAGCAGATCGCTGATCATGTCAAGTTGTCAACAAGCGTTCGTGATTCTCGTTCCATAATCCTGCAATAGAAGATCAAAATTTAAAGGGTTTGGATTATCATTTTATGTATTTGGTATGCATCCTTAACACTTTTTTTTGGCTTGCCCTTCTTTTTTCTTGGGTGACTTGGAACTCCCCCGACTTCACTTGGTGGGAACATGGTAAACCTCGGATACATGACCCCACTCACAAGAACCATATATTAGGTAGGGCTCGAACGTGGGACCTCCAGTTCTTGAGCTGGAGAGCCTGCCAGTTGAGCTAACCCACACGGGTTAGCTCAACTGGCATTGTTGTTGTGTTAGTATTTGTCATTGTTGTTGTAAGCTAATTAATTAATGATCTCTTTTGAAGTGTTTATTTAAACTTTGTAATTGTGTTATGGATCTATGCATATTTAAAGAAGCAAAAGAGATATATTATTTTACTTTGTTTATTATACATCACCTTCTGATCATCTATCCTTCTCTTTCATATACTTAAACTATTTTTCTTCTCCCAAGTCTAGATTGCTTCAGTTATATATAGATACATAAGATCCTACTGGTTTCTGTTTGAAACCAGTACCTGTGTTATGTTTTTATCTAACATCTTTTGTTTCATTTTACAGTATTAAGTAGATGAGTTTCCCAAATATTAACAGATAAAAGAGATAAAGAGTACCATGTTGACTTGTAATACTCTCATAGAATTAAGTTACACAGTAATCCCAGATAGAAACTTATCTTAATTGTCCAATAATACTCTTTTTAAGGTTTGATTTTCATGTTCCACATGACAATAGTAAATAACATGCATACATATGTTATAGGAATATATATCTCTCAAGCAAAAAAAATAAATAAATAAAAAGAAACAAGAAAGCTGGGTTTCTCCTTTATAGAATCAAGCATTCAATATACATTTTGTTCTTAGAAATATCTTGTGAACTATTGCCTTGTGAGTACATATAATGAGTAGTTTCATTTTAGTTTGGGCATCTTTCAAATCTTGGATTGGTATACATCAAATAACGATCGAGCACAAAAAATTTATTTTGATTGGCGTCGTTAGATGAAATAATAAAGTGATTATGTTCATATGTTTCAGTAAATCAAATATTTTACAATAGGAGATCGGAAAATATTGTCATGATCCAATGGTTCAGTAAAGAAATGATATATCTATATGATCTGATATGAACTGTTTCATAAGTATACTCCTAGAAGAGAAGTGGATATTACATGCATGTTTGATATATTATCATTTTCTTATATTTTCAGAGTCAAATATCTTGTTTAATTAATTAAATGGTTTAATATTAAGATTCCTTAAAGCAGTACTGCTAATTTCCTTAGACAGTGATCACTGTCTAAGGAAATCATATCAAAGATATATAGTGAAAATTAGTGTAGAGATCAGAAAGCCAAAAGGATCAAAGGATGAATATGTTGTTGCTAAAAGACCATACAATGCCTTCCATGAAGACTATGGGCTAGTACAATTTATACAATAATGTTGAGCTCCTTAAAAAAAATAAAAAATAAAAAAAGAAGAAGAAGAAGAAGAAGAAGAAGAAGAAGAAGAAGAAGAAGAGAATACAACTTATGATAACAAACAATAAATGATTGTTAGATCTTATTGTTCCTAGGATATGATACCTAGAGTATGTGCAGTGAGGAACATAATAAATAAAAAGAGAGAGAGAAAGAGAATAGAAAAAAAACAATGATTTGATATGTATCCTCTGAAAGTATAAGCTTGGAGTCCCAAAAGGGGTGAATAGGATAATTTAAAATTTTATGTCTTCTCAGTTTATTATGTGCATTACTAATTTGATTTCCCAAGTTTGTTCATACAAATATGGAGAATATAAGTTTGCATGTTAAGTTTGATGAATCTATTCCTATTCTAGTACATGCAACTTTAAGTATACAAATATGAATATCAAAGCATTAGAGACACTTGATACAAGATTTATACTGGTTCAGCTATCAAACCCTACATCCACTCCCGAGAGGACCAATCTCTGGGTCATCGGAATTCATTAAGGTAGGTTTTATAGGTGCACCCCAAACCCTTACACTTCGGCTTTATACATATATAGGTTCCAAAATCTCTCTTCTAGTTTTGTACATTGGTTCACCGAAAAACCATTCAGTTTTGTACTTGGGACAACTGAAAAACCTTCACTAAGATTTTTTTTATGGTGGTTCGGTCACAGAGTTCTACATCCACCTTACAACAGAGTTCTACATCCACCTTACAACAGGTTTAAAGTTAAAACAATAAGCCAAAATGAACGTTTGCCTCTTATGAAGATTGATTTGACTATATTGTGTTCTTCGTTGCTTTGAACTTGATCTTCAAGTTAGCTCCTTTATTTCAGAGATGTACCGATCATGTGCTCAACCAATGTCTAGGAGGTTCTACCTCTGGGGACTCTATACCAATGTTTTAATTCAAATCATAAAGTTTCAAGGGTTCGACTTCTTACTCTATTAGTGAGCTTTGAATATTGATATTTGCCTATAAAGCTCTTGGAGTTGTGGAAGAAGTGTTTTAAGAGTCTAATGAAAGCTTATAACTAGTCTCAAGTAGAGTTGTCAATGGGTCGGATCTAGATTCAATACCGATCCGAATTCATTTAAATTTATATAATTAAATCGGGTCTTTATCCGATTTGATGTCCGTCGGATCGGATTTGGATCTGAATAATTAGATCTGTTTAGAATCGAATCCGGATTCGGATATTGGTACATCCGACTCGATTAAGATCCGAATCCGATTAGATTAACATATATGTATAACATTTTTTCTCTTTTTGTCTTCTTTCTTTAATTGTTTGGGAATGTGTTTTTAATTTAAGTTAAATTACATTATCCACTGTTATTTGACAATCTATTTGTATTGCATTTTAAATAATTTATTAATTATTTCATTCTCAAACATTTTTACCGAATTCGAATATATAATCAGATTTGGATCTTAATCGAATTCGAATACAGATCCTATATATATAATCGGACTTGGATTCAGTTACTCATATAAAAAATCTGTCGGATCTTGAATCGGATTCGGATCTCCTTGAATTTAGTTGGATTCGGATTCAGATCATATTGGATCCAGCCTTAATCGGATTTGGATCTCCTTGAATTTAGTTGGATTCGGATTCGGATCATGGTGGATCCGGCGCAAATCCGACCCGTTTACTGTCCTAGTCCCAAGGTCTCTAAAACACCCCTCTTGTTTAGCCTTAAAAATTAGCCTTTATTTAGAAAGAGTACTCTAACGGCTAGTCATTCAGCTAGTCGAAAGACCTCAACGGCTAGTTTGACCAATTATCTTTTGTTAAGAATATGGTATTCGGTTAGCCTAAGGAATGGGTCGGCTAGAGAAAGGCTAATGCTCTCCAAAACTCCACTTTCTGAAAAAAAAAACGTCGAAAGTAGCCTGGGCTAGCCGTAGCTGTGGCACGGCTAGCCAAAAGCTATCTTCCGTTAGCCAAAGCTATGATTTGGCTAGGTGAAGGCCACAACAAGATCACAATTAACAATGGAACCTGGGACACTGAGCACCATAAATTTTATTAATTTGATTGTTATAGGCCTAATTCTAGTGTGTTTTAAGTCTATATTACTTGAAATAGGTTGACACAAGATAGATAATAAAACTAGAAATCAGAAGTGAAATCCAAACTACGGCTAAGAGCAGCGAACTGAAGTTAGGCAGTTGATGAACCACGGGACTAGGTCCAGCAGTGACTGAGAGCAGTAGACTAGAACCATAGGGGCGTACATTTGGACCGCGCGTGCTAGCCCGATACAAAGTTTGTGCCTTTCTTTTCGTGGACCGGCACGACACGACCCAAATTATTTATCGGGGCAGTGTTGTGCCTCATCTTGGGCCTCAGGACCCGACATGGCACGAGTATTATCGGCTCGTGTAGGGTCGAGTTCCGTTGTTTTGCTTATAATTTGGCTAAAACTCAATAGGGATGGCAACGAGTCGGGCTAGGCCAGGCTCGGATCGGACTGAAGTCTTAAGTCTAAGTATGTTTATGTCGGCTTGAGCCCGACCCAACTTGAGCTTCGGGCTTAACTTTGTTTGACGCTCGCCAATGATATTATTTGTCAAGCCTGAGCCTGGACTAACCCAACACGAACTTTTCCTATTTATTATGAAACTACTATAGTTGAAATTCAAGTTACTAGAAAGGATAATTATGTAAAGATAAATTGTCAATTTATTTAAAATTTAATAAGAATAGTAATTATGTAATAACATAATACATCTTATGACAAATAAATAAATACACTAAATAATAGGTAGGGAATTTTTGGGCCGGGCCAACAACTTCAGTCCAGTTCTAAAAATCGATTGGGCCTAAAATGCCAGCCCATTCCAGCCCTACAAACAATTATCCTTACCCAAGCCCACCCAAATATAGGGCTGGGCTAGGCGGGCCGGACAGGTTACCTGGCCCATTGTCACCCCTAATGTGAGGACACTTAAACTAAGGGATTTAGGCTGTGTTATTTATTATTAATTTTTGTTGTTTTCTCGTCTCAATAAGCGTTTACATGAATTAGAGAACGGCTAGGGCTGTCAACGAGCTGAGCTAGCTCAGATTAGGCTTGGGCTCGGCTCGTTTGAGCCTAGTTTGAGCTCTAAAATTAGGCTTGCGAGCCTAGCCTGAGCTCGAAAAAAAGTTCATTATTTTAACGAGCTTGAACCGAGCTTAGGTAGGATCGGCTCAGTTAAAGCTCGGCTTGGTTTGTATATGTGATTATTCGATCATATTCTTATATCTTATATTATGTATTAATATTAAACACACATGTTAACATATTATATTAGATATAATAACAGTTATCAACTATAATGTTAATATAATTGTATTAATTTAAGCTTTTTTACGACGTCTGAACTTTTTGTGAGATGAGCTTTTATGAGCCTGAGCCGAGCCGGGCAAAGCTCAGCTCGGCTTGGAGCCTAAACTTTTTTAACTAACCTGAGCTAAGCTAGGCAAAGCTCGGCTCGTTTACAGCCCTAAGAACAGCTGTACACATATGAAAGCTCTTTCTCTAGATATTACTAGCTAAATTTCATTACAACTCCAGACAAGAAACAGATTTGCAGAAAGGAAAAACAGTAACTTGCAATGGAAAAGATGAACTATTCATTCACTTAAATATATATAACAAAAGAAGCAGACAACATGAAGAAGAAGTACTGACCTGGGAATGAAACTGATTCCTAGATTTTTGTGAGAGAAAAACGTCCATTTGATTCCAAGTACAGGAGAAGTTCGTATCGAGATTGAGATTTCTAAGTGATTTAAGTGGAGGTCCTTAGTCTTACGGTGAAAAATCAGTGTTAGCTGGATTGACCGGTAGATTGGTGCGTGCTGAGGGAGAGATTTCCATAAAAAGACCCCACATCCCATATCTGGGAGTTGCCTTTTGTGTTAGATATACCAAACTTCCATTTTCCATTCTTGTTTCTTAAACTAGTTAAGAGGTAGTTTCATCATTTCACAAGTAAATTCAGATATACTCTCGAGCGGCGTTTGGATACCAAGAAAATGTGAGAAAGTCAGTTGAAAAAGAAAAGAATGTGAAAAGAATTTTTTTTTGAAGCTGTTTGGATGTTGCAAGAAATCTACATAATTATTAATGAAAATCATGTAATTGTGCGTTTGGTTAGCAAGAAAATCATGAGAATCCTGACATACTTTTCAATTATGCCCTTATATCGTAAGCCATATCTATGTTATGTCATATCGATTTCGGTTTGATTTTGATTCGAATTTTAGACTTTGGGTTCCGTTTTGGTTTTAAAATTATAAAATCAAATTAAACCGACTTGATTTTGGGTTGAGATCAGTTTAAATCAACCCGGTTCAATTTGATTTAAATTATAGACGACGTTAAGCCTCATCCATCAATTCTCATGATTTATAATTTTTTTAAGTTTCAAATAAAATACATCAAATCAAATTTTATTAAAAGTTGAAAAAAATACTAATAAATTTTTATAGGTCCCACTTCTCTTGGTTTTAATGTAGAACACAACTTTTTTTTAAAATTTTTTGTCCTTTAATTTATATATTCTTTTACTTTTTTTTTTTCAATTAATAAGACTTTTTAATTTTATATATATATCAACCATTGTGAATGTGGTTGTTTGAGAATGACAATGTTGGAAGAAGACAAAAATAAGATTCTCACGACACAAAATCCTACTGTTTTGGCAAGGAAAAAAGTGTCTTTTTTTGTTCATAAACTTTCTCAAAAAAGTAGTGGTCCCCACTATTTTTTCATTTTCTTGCAATTCAAATACTCAAAGGAAAGAGAAATGTGCACTTTCTTTTTCATTTCCCACACTTTCTCAGTATCCAAACGCAGCATTGGGTAGATTACTTAAGACAATCCTGTAGTTTTGTACCAAGTCACCAGAACGTTGAGTGGGTGCAAGAGCGAAAGCATCAAACTTGAAAATAACTTGTAGACCCAAGAGTCTACAGTGTCTGAATATATATTGTATATATACATTCAAATTATAACTCATGTATAAAACTATTTCAATTTCTATTCTTATGCTCAACCATATATACAACAAAAGAAAATAATACAACAAATATCTCAATTTAACCTTATTTGCAGTTAAAATAGATTTAATTTTATATTTACATAAAAACCCCAACAAATTACAAAAAAAACCACTTTATTTTTACAATTTTAGTCTAATCTGCATATTATTTGTTGTGTCAACTTGTGTGGGCGGACCCATGGCCCGTTCAGCCCAAGTTACTTTTGGGCAGATTGGAACTACTTTTTAGGGCTTGGGCTTGATTTTAAGCCCATACTATATTTTGGGTTGGGCTAAGACCTTTCTTAACCCAGCCCGATAAAGCCCAATCCTATCATCTATATATTATATTAAATAAAAATATTAATTTTATACTTTATACCACTATTCATTTAAGCAATAGACCTTTCAACTTCCTTAATTTTTATAAAATTTTATGGTTTCTAAATATCAATAAAATCCTTTTTAAAACCTAATACGTCTCTATATTCAATTAGGGTTTCAATTTAACACTAAGGGCCTATTAAGTTCAGGTCTCTCTCTAAATAATTTATTTTATGGTTTTAAATGAGAGACGGCCCGAGCCCAATAAAAAATCATAGGGCTGGGTTGGGCTCCAAAGAGAGGGCCGTGAGCGGGCTTTAAATGGGCCAGGGCCAATCATATTCTCTATAGGGTAGGGCTGCGGCTGAGCATGGACCAGCCCAAACCCGACCCATTGACACCCCTACAATACTATTAACACATCTATTTTTATATTTACCCCCCCGGCCCCCCAAAATTTCAAGAAAATCACTTTACTTTTAAGTTTTACACCAATCTGCTTATATAAAATCAAATCCACTGATTGGGAACGTTTCCCATCGCTAATTCGCATTCTGAGCACCAAAACGCCCCCCTCATCACAGGGATTGTGACATAGGTTTTGTAACTGTGCATACATTCCCCTTGATTTCATCCAATGTCATACCCCGATCTTATTCAATAGCAATCGGGATCGACTGATCTGAATCAGATACAGATACTAGAATCTTAGAGGGACAGCGTGGACTTGCCAGATGGCAAAAAAGGTCTCATCTCACCAGCAAAGGAAATCTGGTGGGGCAGACATCACAGACCAGACCAAACCTAGAATTGATTTCATCCATAACTATAATTTTCAATTCTACATGAAATTAAAATGGGGAGAAGAGGCTTTGGAAGAACAAAAGGAAACAAAATCCAAACAAAGCTGCAAATGATTCATCTTGTATACTCATGAATTACCTATTGAGAGCTGAAAAACAAAAGAAAATTGGGGTGAACAAACAAAATCGCTCATCATAATTAAGTTCTATCATAATATACCCTCAGCGGTTGGCCTTGGCGACTCGCTCAATCTCATCCTTTTTCTTAATGGCATAGCTGCCGTCGAAAAAACAGAATAAGAAAATAAATATAGCACTTTCTACTGCATAAAAAAAAAAAGGTATAAACAAAAGTTCTCATTCTTTACCTGTTGGAAGATCCCTTGGCAGCATTGATGATATCGTCTGCCAAGCACTCAGCTATGGTCTTTATATTCCTGAATGCACTCTCACGGGCACCCGTTGTTAGAAGATATATTGCCTGGTTAACTCTCCTTAAAGGAGAGATGTCAACAGCTTGGCGTCTCACAACACCCGCAGAGCCAATTTGAGTTGCATCTTCTCTTGGTCCACTGCACAACCACATATATTTTAGGAAATCAAGGTTGTCAAATCATGAATCGAATCGAAAATCATTAGAAGCCACTTAGAATTGAATTGTAACTTTGAATCGTAAATTGTAAGAGTCATAGTAGTTTTAGTAGAAGTGGTGTTTTGGATTTAGGTTTTGGGAATTCTCTTAGGAAATGGGATTTCTTTATTGTTTAAACTATATTTCTCTATGCATATTTAATCATTTTCGAGTACTATGTTTTATACAAACAAGGATCAAACCAAAAAAGGGAAATTTTTCTAGTAAAAAAAGAAGCGGACATTTTTTTTATTGTAGAGTTGAATCGTACGATTAAATAGTAAGATTCAAACATAAACCGACTTTCTCGCTGATTTGAACCGCTCTAGGGTCAAATCGAATCGAATCGAATCAAAAGATTTTAACAATAGAGTAGGAAATATAACAATAGGAAAACATCGAATAGGAGGAATAGATAGATGTAACACTGGCTTGTCTACCTGTTGAGAGATGGATAATTTCCATAGCGTGCTTCATAATCCGAACTGCCATCAGCTTTTTTCCATTGTTCCGCCCATGCATCATGAGTGAGTTGGTCAGCCTCTCTACAATGGGGCACTGGGCCTTCCTGAATCTCTTAACAGAGTACCTCCCTGCTGTATGCGGCACAAAGGTTGCGTGCTTTGATGCATTAACACCGATGTAATCCACTAAAGATATGTCACAAACCTGCACAGAACGATATAATTATAGTGAAAGCTGCGGTGGTGGCAATGCATAGCTACAATTACTTTCTTGCTGTTAAAATATATATATATATATATATCTGTGCTGACAGATCATGATAACAGGTGCCATCCTAAACATAACTATATCTTCAGCAAATACCAATGTCGCTAAACTCACACGGGTTAGCTCAACTGGCAAGCTCTCCAGCTCAGGTGGAGGTCCCAGGTTCAAGTCCCCGAGATTACCTGATATATGGTCTTTGTGGGTGGGGTAATGTATATCCGTGGTTTACCCTGTCCCCACTAAGTGGGGTCGGGGGTTCCACATCACCAAAAAAAAGTGTAGCTAAGCTCTACAAAGTACAAATTGGGAACTATGACACACTCAAAAGTATATAATGCCATAAGTTCTACAAGCCAGTCAGAAAGGGAATACGAAAAAAAGCAGAAAATCAATAACATTGGATTATAAGGATAAAAATCGATATCCTAAGAGATTAATAATAAGAAACAATGGATTAAACAGTCAAAAAGTCCACCATCGTCACCAGCATTTCCCATCAGATTGAGATCACATTTTCTAAATCGATACCTTACATTACCAATCTAAGTTACGTGGAAGCAAAAATAATCCATCACACCTCCATGGTTTGCAATCAAACTATTTGAATCAAATGTAAGTTTCATGTATTTCCAAGGCACAAAAAAGTCGAAATAAAGCTTCTTGAACAGATAACATACCGACACATATCCACCATCCAACCCATACTTGCACAGCCACTACAAATCATGCCGTCATGCCTTTTACAGTGTTATCATCTAATTTTTGCAGATACATACCAAGTAAAACATCTAAAAAGAAAATATTCTGATCAAACTGCAGTTTATGATGCAACTAACCCAAAACAAAATGCAATTATCCTCGGCTTATCCCCATTAATTTACTATAAAAGGAGATCATTGTAAAAGTGAAGTCAATTTAACTGAGTATAATTGACTATTGGGAATGTAAGTTACGTATAAATTTAGTTAAGTAAACTGCATTATGAATAATACCATTTGTGTGCCAAGATTCAGTCACTCCAGAAACTTTGATCAATCAATTTCTTACAAGGAATTGAACAAAAAAGCAAACATCCATGATTGGCTGAGAATAGAAAGACTTAGCCATTTGACAAACAGATTAATAAGTTCACTTTTTTAGAACTAAAATCACAAAAAAGAAAGAAAAAATCTACAAAATGCAGACATTGCGTAATTCAATTCGAACTAATAAAAAACTATGACTATCTTCTATAGATGTAAGAACTTTATCATATCAAGTTATCAACACGTAACAGAACTCAGCATATTAATACATATAAAAAAGAAAAATAAACAAATAAGAGAAATCATGGATGTGATCTTCTCAATGATCCTGGCTTAAAATAAGCGAAAATCTCACCACATTTCCAGCGAAGAAATCGAATATAATCATCAGATCGTGAAACAAATATAGATATAGAAATCAAAGAGCGGAAAGAAAATCCAGAGATAGTACGAAACAAAAAATAAAAGATAAAACAATTGCAACATTTACAGAGATCTGAACAGCAAATTATGAAAGTAAAAGGAACTGAATGAAGAGGTTGTGAGGATTTTAAGGAGACAAACCGCAACATCATTGAATGCCCATCAGTTGAAAAGCTTTACATCAGGTTGAGCTACGACCGCCATTGTTACAGTTTCAGAGCTTCAGTATATTAATCTCTAAAACCCTAAAACTCTCACTCATGGACGAAACAAAGAGCGCGAAGCTCTATATATATAGGGTAAGTAAATTACACTTTGAATCTTGATATTTCTAATAAATACACTTATCACCCCTGTGGTTTACGAAATTATAACCTCGTCGATGGCTTAATGTTGATATTACCTAAATAGCCTCAAAAATTATTATCAAAATGACGTAAAAATATATGAAATAAGAGCATATCAATAATTATGTAATATATTTAGGGCCTGTTTCGAGTAAATTCTTACAATAGAAGAGCTTCAATGTCAAGGATTTTGTTAAAAAAAGTTTTGAATCAAAGCTATTAGTTGAAAATTATATTTGAGGAGAAAAATTACATAAAAGGATGCGCTTGTACAAAATTTTGGATTCAATGGATATTTTTGTCTGTTTAAAGAATGTATGATAGACATGAAAGGATAATTTTGATATTTTAAAAGTTTTACTTAAATTAAAATTTAGAACATGATTTGTTGTTTTCCCAATCACAATTTTTAGAAGCAATCCCACACCAGTTTCACCAAAATGAACTTCTTAAAGAAGCGCTTCTACTTAGAGTAAGTTTCAGAAAAATCACCAAACACCCAAACATTGTGTAAGAAGCCCCTTTTAAATCTAGAAATGACTTTCTGACTCTTAGAAAGCTGAACCAAACGTGGCCTTAGAATAATATTTAGTGAAGTATTCAAATGAAAATTACATAAAAATAAACAACATTGAAATGATCATAACAATTCACTGAACTGTATTACACATGCCAGGGTGACTAACACACCAAAGGGGATGAATGGGCTCAGCCCCAATCCCTCTACCCACCATCCGGTACCGCCACTCGTTTAACCGATATGTCGCCTCGGCGTACCTCTTCTTCCCCGTCTCGTCTCGATTTCCCGACCACATCGTTTCTGCCATTGCTGAAGCTCTCGGCCATATACG
>JAUPMG010005990.1:0-15894 GCA_031762675.1 Pachysandra terminalis | reverse complement strand
TATATATATATATATATATATATATATATATATATATGGATTTTCGAACAAGAATATTTCAAAGGTAAAATTTCGAAATAATACTGGTCTGAGAGGTTCATCTGAAGTAAATCCTCAAAATATATTGTCTAAGGTCTATCTCAAGTAGATCCTTAGAATACTTGGTCTAAGGTCTATCTCAAGTAGATCCTTAGAATACTTGGTCTAAGGTCTATTTTAAGTAGATCCTTAGAATACTTATATGATTCGAGATAATACTCCCAACATATGTGGCCAAATACTCCAACATATGTGGGCGTTCAAATGTCTGAGGTCTATCTCAAGTAGATCCACAGGATATTTGTTTGATTCGAGATAATACTCCCAACAACATATGTGGCAAAATACTCCAACATATGCGGGCGCTCAAATATCTGAAGTCTATTTCGAGTAGATCCTCAGAATACTGATGTATTTCGAATTAATTCTTCCAACACATGTGAGCAAATACTCTCGATAAATGTGGACATTTGAAATGATTCTCCCAAATTTCAAAATGGGCCTTCGAAATATGTAACTGGTACATAATGCCAAGTGGCATATTCCAATTGATACGATTTGATTTTGAAATCAAATGTCATCATTAGCTTCCTGCACTTCACACGTGCTGATTAGAAGTGTTGTAAACACATCATTTGGGAGACAAGTGTATCGAATGCGTTATGGGTGCAATAGTGAACCGTCACTGCGACCTTTTGTATATTAGCATTTGGTGCATTAAATGCAATGCTGACGTGTCATCCAGGTATTGTTCAGTGCATGCAATGCTTGGAAACCCTAGAAAACAGCTTTGGGATTCCCACCAAGCTAATCATTTCAAATTCAAATGAGAATAGAAGAAAGAAAATCTTTAAAGATTAACTTACCTCGATTAGAATACTTTCTGTGCTTATCCTTTGTCCTTTCTTTGCAAAAATACTTTACTTTGTTCTCTCCTTTGCTAATTCATCAAAATGGCTCCCAAGGATTAAGGCAAATTGACGAAAACCATTGTAGTTTCTGATCAAAAGTGTGTTGAAACACATAATGAACTATTTTGGGATCCTTCGAATGGATTCATTCCATCTGCTGGTATAGATGAGAAGGATTTGGTAACTCCTTATCTTGATTCTTCTGAAATTTCTGCGAATACTAATTGCTTTCGATTGATTCCTTACTTTAGAATTGCTAGAGGTGATTATCCCCTTTCTTGTATATCTTTCAAATCTCATCTCGGTCTTCCTAATGGTTGGGGTTCCTGGTGTAGAAACAGCCAATCCCATCTATGAAGTGAGATTAAAGAGTGCTGGCATTTTTAATGCTATTCGAGTGTCGTTTTTAGAAATTTCTCGTGATAATGAAGCTATCAAAGTTCTGGTCCTTCGATGGAACCCTCAAACCCATACATTCATTACTGCCTCTGGAGAAATAACTCCTACTTTAGAAGACGTTAGGGTTCTCTGTAACCTAACGGTTATCTGTAAAAGTCATCCAGTTATCATTCTTTCTCATAAGGAGTAGATCATTCATAATGACCTTATCACTGGTTTGGAGCTTTCTAAAAAGAAAACGGTATTAAAGAAGACTTCTGGCGATGGCAGTGGATCCCGAGTAACGTTGAATGGATGGATTTGTTACTTTTGGAGGGAAGAATATTCGAAAAAAGGGTCCAATATTCTTACCACTGTTCTTGGCGAAAGTAGGACATCCAATATCTATTTCGAGGCCTTCATTGTTGCTTGGTTGTCTCATTTCGTATTGGCTGGATATCCGTGTGATAAAATTCATGACAAGATCTTCCCCCTTGCCTTTCGATTAGCTCAAGGAGACGAAATTTCTATAGCTCCTTTGTTTATGGGTAACTTATACGAAAGTCTTGATATGATAGCAGAATATCAAGCTAGATCAAGAGGAGGTTGAGTAGTTGAAACAGTTGTCGACTCTGTTTTCCTCCAACTTTTTCTATGGGAACATTACCACAATTATGCTCCGGTTTTAATCAATGAAGACTCTATTATTCGAGCTGTGGATGGACCACATCCTCGGGCTACATTCTGGGCGCTTCATTCTCTAAATTCACAAGTTGTTTTTGTTGATGTGCTTGACAAAGAGTATGAATTCGAATACAAGCCTTATACTCGAAGAATTATTGGTGCAGTTCAACTTGTCTTTGGTTCGAAGGATCTTTCTTTAAAGGTTGCTGCATTTCCCGTCCTTCCCAAAGATTCTCAGGTATATCTGATAACTATTCATCCTAGCCATGTTCTTGGAATGGTGGAAAGGGATGTTGTTAATGCTTTCCATTACCATCCTTATCGAGTTATGAGACAATTCGGGTTGGATCAAATACTCCCAACTTTGACTTCAACAGTTGTTCCACACCCACGTGATGCTGGTCGAAGGTATTCTCTTCAAGACGTTTCTGATTGTGGTTGGATGTTTCTGAAGTGCTCATGGTTACTCCCTCGAGGAAAGGTGGAGTTTCTAAATCTTGGCTTAAGTTCTGGTAGTAGCTACTTTTAGAATTTGATACATTTATAAAGGGTAAAGCTGTGCTTACTCGCCAAAATATTTTCAAGAAAGACAATAGACTGAAATTTCTTGGGTCAACTGGTGCCCCTTCGAGGGATATTTCGAAGCCTGCACACTATGAATATTATCCAGACTCTTCCATCCGAATTCAAAGTTCTTCAGTCGTTATTACTGTTGAAGATGAAGAAATAGATAAGGATGAATCATTGATTCGTCCTCCGAAGCGAACTCGTTCGAATAAGAACAAGAATATTCCGGGTGATGATTCTCCTTCCAAAGCAAAGATCATGCCTAAAGACAAAGGTGTTCCATCTTCGAAGACACCTTCTAAAGATAAAGGTGTTTCTTCTTCGAATACACTTTCTCCAAGTAATAATTTCTTTTCGAAATTCTTTTTTTTTTCGAAACTGCTCTTCGAAATTCTTTTGCCTTAGAATACTTTATACTCATTGCTTATACCCTTTTTATTTGCAGAGAAAAAAATAAAAGAATTGCCCAGACCAAAACCTCTTCTCTCGTCAGCAGAAATAGCAAACCTTTCCAGAGCTAAGGGTTCATTATCCTTGGTAATTATTCCTTATTCTTTCTCATATTCATATATATTCTTTTCTGCAATGTTTCTTATACTTCGAATATTGTAGCAACTTGCACAGGATTTTCAAGAGCTTTCGAAAGAGCAGGTAGATGCTGTCTGTTCCCCTGACTACTTGAAGAAAAGCAAGAAAGCTGCTGAAAAGATTGTTACAACCATGAGGCAAAAGAGGGGTTTGGACAAAGCTGGATTAACTGATGTTACATCCATGCCTTTCAATGCTTTATTGAATGAGATTTCAATTTATAAAGCTCAGGACAAAGCAGCAAAAGAAGTTCAAACAGAAGAACAATTACTTGCTCAGCATGAAAAATCCAAGGCTCCAATTCAAACTTCAGATTCTGAAGAAAAGTATGATGAGAGAGAGATAGAAGAGGAGTCTGAAACTGAAGAGGAATCAGAATGTGGAGAAAGTGAAGAAGAGAAAATAGATGAAGAAGAAAAAGGGGAAAAGCAACTTCAAGAGCAACCTATTGCTGATACTGCTCAAGCTCGACAGGAGGAACAGTATGCTCCTGAAACTGTTCAAACTAATGAAGAACAGGAACCAATTCTACCTCCTACTTCGAATCCTCCTCTAGTAGCCCCCTCTTCTTCATTTATGACCGAGATACCATCTACTGCTATTTCTTCTCACATTATATCTCCTGGCATTGATGTTGACAGTGATCAATTACCTATTTCCAAAAGCGTCAATCCAAAAGCTTCAAGTGCTGTCGATTCAACTATAATTATATCAGATACTGAAGCTCAGGTTGAAAATTTGAAGGGAAAAAATTCACATGCTATTGATTCGAAAATCTCAACTTCCGCTGAAATGCCCCTTTTTGGACTCTCGTCTGCTGGTGAGGCTTCAACAGTTCCCTGTCCTTTGTCTTCTATCTTAACTTTAGTTTCAGCTGCAACAGTTACTTGTTCAAGGATTTCAGCTTTCCCTGTTTACACTGTTTCAACTTCTGCTTCCACCATTGTTACTACCACAAGTAAATCAAATGTGGAAAGTTCTTCTTCTGATGCTTCAAGAATCAATCTTCGCAAAAGGAAGAGATCTAAGTTGGCCTCTACTCAAATTATTTTATATGAATGGACATATATGATTTTTTCACGTATGTCTGAGTGGATGGATGCCATTTTTGGAACGTTTGGAGATATTCTGACAAAGTTCGAGCTCCTTCTTCATTCATAAGAAGTGCAGGATACCAAGAGTTGTGTACTCTTCTTGAAAAAATATCAGACAATACTTTTGGATCTCTATCTCTGGAAGATCTCAAGAGTTGGAAAACTCTTCTTTTCTTGTGCAGCTTACTGCTAGTTCTCAAGAATTGGAAGAGAAGAAGAAAGAGATATCTATTATCAAAAGATCTCTTGAAAGTAAAGAAAATGAAGCAGAAGGACTAGAACAATATGTTCAGTTGTTAAAGACAAAGGTAGAAGATAGATCAAAGAGAATTTCTGAAGTTTCGGATATAATTGTAACATCACATATTTTTCCAAAGGAAATGTACTCTCAAGATTAATATCAATGAAAAATTTCCTTCCATACATGATTTTTCTTTACAATTTTCCTTTCAGAAATAATAATGCTTTAGCCATTTTCCATTGACCAACTCTTCTTGTGCATCTTCTTCAAATAAAACAATTTTGTAATACCTTGAAGGATAAGCTTCAATGATTTCGAAGGGTCCGTCCCACCGTTTTGCAAACTTAGGTTTAATAGTATTGCTTCTCTCATAGAATGAGGTTCGAAATACTAATTCACCTACTTGGAAGTCTCGAGGAGATACCTTCTTTTGATAAGCTTTTGAAATGACTTGATGGTATTGCAGATTGTTTGCTAATGCTTGCTGTCTTTTCTCACTCAAGTCATTTATCTGCTACATTCGAATTGCCACTAAATCATGAGTATCCCAATCCATCTCAGCAGCTTGCAGTATTCTGGATGAAGAAATTTGCAATTCAACAGGCAGAGTTGCTTCCATTCCATATACTAACGAAAAGGGAGTTTCCTTAGTAGCTCGATGCTCAGATACTCTATATGCTCATAGAACATCAAACAAATGTTCATGCCATTGAGTGAGATAATCATAAGTTAAC
Source organism: Pachysandra terminalis (assembly GCA_031762675.1). Classification (NCBI taxonomy): domain Eukaryota; kingdom Viridiplantae; phylum Streptophyta; class Magnoliopsida; order Buxales; family Buxaceae; genus Pachysandra; species Pachysandra terminalis. The sequence continues at coordinate 10,658 of JAUPMG010005990.1, read as the reverse complement.
TTGCTTAACAATCTGATCAATGTCTTGTTCGTAGCTTCTGCTTAAGCATTACCTTTGAGGGTAATATCAAGTTGATTTGTTGTGAATGATATTATACCCTGCAAGCATTTCTCGAACTTGATGATTTAAGAATGAAGAACCATTGTCAGAAATGATTCTTCGAGGAACTCCTCCTCGAGCAATAAGATTTTCTTTGATAAACTGAGATACAGCAACCCCTGTTGCTTTTTTTAGGGCAATAGCATCTATCCACTTGGTGAAATATTCAGTGGCCACTAAGATCCATTTATGCCCTCTTCTACTGTGAGGATTGATTGGTCCAATCAAATCCATCCCCCAAGTGTGGAATGGATATAGAGTAATAATGGACTGCATGCTTCGAGGATGTTGCCTTGGAATATTTCCTTGTATTTGACATCTCGAATACTTCTTGGCATATTCGAACACATCTTCCTTCATAGAAAGCCAATAATATCCCATATCTCGAACTTGCTCATATAATTTTCTTTTGCCTTCATAAACTCCACATGCTCTTGAATGCACTTCTCAAAGTACAATTGCTGCTTCCTGTGGATTGAGACATCTAAGTAACTTGTCATCCACATTTATTCGAAATAAATATCCTTCTTGAAAGCGAAAACGCATAGCTCTTCTTCGAATTCAATGTGCTTCATAAGCATTGTTAGGTAAAAAAATCATCTCTCAAAAATTGAATGAAGGGTCTTCTCCAACCTTCCTCCTCTGCAAAGATATGGCATACCTCCATGATATCAGGGATGCTTTGACAACCAACACAGCTTTTCTGCAATTTCGAAGAATCAAGAGACATAGTTGGCCAATATCCTCCAAATCTTTGCAGTCTTCTATATAAAGGAATGAAATATGAAATTCCACAAGTTTTCTCATGTATATCCTTGAGTATCTGCTGTGCTTCTTCATTTCCAAGGCATCGAAGTAGTACACCATTCGAAGGTTTGAAATAAAGGATATGACCAACTTCAATAAAATTTGATAATTTTTGAATAGGAATTTCGAAAACTGTAGTTGAATGTTTGAGTTGATGTAAGATAGCATGCCTCTAATTAGTTAGTTCAATTTTAGGGTCTATTGTTACTGGCAAGACCTTTCGAATAACTTCAATTTGTTGAGAATCTTCATTCAAACTCAACTTACTTCCCAAATTAGCCAAAGTATTTGCTTAGTGAGTTTTGGCCCTTGGAATATGCATCAAAATACATTCCACAAATTTGCTCATTAATATTCGGATTGTTGTTCTGTATGGAACCAACTCCCGTTCCTTAACAACAAAATCTTCATTAATCTGAGAAATGATGACTTTCGAGTCTCCAAAGACTCAATCTTTACATACCCATCTATTTGGCCATAATTAGGTCAATAAGTAGAGCTTCATATTCTGCTTTATTATTAGAACATACAAAATCTAACTTGAAGGAATAATACAGATGTTGTCCGTCATTTGATGTTAACTCGATCACAGCTCCTCCTCCATTCGAATTCGAGGATCCATCAAATTTCATCTGCCATTCTTAATCTTTTACATAAGCAACTTCGAATTCAGGTAATTCTTCATCTTGTACTTTCGAGAAAGCAGCAAGCAGATCAGCTACTGCCTGCCCTTTGATGCTTTTGGATGTTTCGCACCTAATGTCGAATTATGATTGCAACAACCACTTTGTATACCTCCCAATCAAAACAGGTTGTGACAACAAATACCTGATAGGATTCCAGCGAGTAACCAGAATAGTTGGACATGCTAGAAGATAATGTCTCAATTTTCGAGTTAACGTGAAATAGAGCAAGAAAAAATTTGTCCACTTGAGAATACTTTACTTCTGCTCCTCGCAAAAGTCTGCTAATGTAATACACTGGCTTCTCAATTCCTTGATCATCTTCCTGAGCTAATAATCCTCCAATAGCATCTTCTGAAGTGGTCAAATACATCCGTAATGGCTTCCATAGAATTACTGCTACCATGGTGTGAGGATGCTTCAGTAGATTCTTGATGTTCTCAAAGGCTTGCTGGCATTCCAGAGTCCATGTGAATTCCACCCCTTTCCGAAGTAACACCAAGAAATGAGATATATATGCTGAAAGACTTGGAATAAACCTTCGAATATGTGAAACTCTTCCCAAAAAAGACTTCAATTGCTTCTGATTGGTAGGAGTCATCTCAAGAATTGCTTTTGACTTTGTGGGATCCAAGTCAATTCCTTGTTTGTGAACTACAAAACCAAGGAATTTTCCAGCAGTAACCCCAAAAGCGCACTTAGCAGGGTTCATTCTATACTCGTAAGCTCTACAACGTTCAAATTCTCTTTGCAATACTTCGAGATGTTGAGAACACTCCTTAGATTTTACCACAATGGCATCCACATAATCTTCCACTTCTTTATGCATCATATCATGAAAAATAGTGGTCATTGCTCGCTGATATGTTGCTCCAGCATTTTTCAATCCAAAAGGCATAACTGTATATTGAAAGTTAACCAAAGGAGTTCGAAATGCTGTGTGTTGAGCATTCATATAATGCATCTTGATCTGGTTATAACAACTATAACCATTCATGAAAGAAAACATTTCATGTCCTATTGTAGCATCAATCAGAAGATCCATATTTGGTAATGGAAATTCATCATTGGGACTTACTTTGTTGAGATCTCGAAAGTCAACGCAGCACCTAAGTTGTCCATTCTTCTTCTTTACAGGTACAACATTCGCCAACCAGGTAGGATGTTATATTGGTTTAATGAAACCAGCCGTCAAAAGTTTTTCTATTTTAGCCTTGATTTGCAATTCGATTTTAGGCTTGAAGGTTCGAAAGGATTGCTTAATAGGCTTTATGTCAAAAGATAAATGCCATCTATGTGTGACTAATTGGGGATCTAGTCTGTACATATCATCGTAGCACCAAGCAAAGATATCTTTATTAATTTTTAGAATTTTTACAAGTTCTGCCTTCTCTTCAGGAGATAGGCTTGCATTAATAAAAGTTGTCTTTTTCTCTTCTTCTGGTTCTGCCAAATTAACTTCCTCTAAGGTTTCGAGAACAGACTTCTTAACGCCTTCTTCGAACTGTTCTGGTGCTTCTTGAATTTCATGCTGTATTTCGAAAATCTCTGCCATGGACGGGATATCATCACTATCCTCATCACTTGTAATTTCAACATGATAAGCCTCAGGCTCAGATTCCTTGACTGTTATCCCTTTCGAGACAACATTCGAGAGAGAGTTCTTGTCCTTTCTGATCTGATTCAAACCAAAGACGATGCATGATTAGACCCTCGGGGGTGACAACTCGAGTACAATGAGCTTTCGAAGTTGGTTGTTCAACAGTTGTCTCAGACACAACTTTCTTTTCTTCATCTCCTTCTTTTCTTGTTCTTGTTTTTTCTTCTTTTCTTCTTTGACCTTTTCGAGGGTCCAGACTCAAACACAAGCATATCAGGATTGGCCTGAAGTGCTGGCCATGTTAGAAGAGATATTCCTCAAAGAGAAACTTGACATTCTCCAGCTGGTAAAAGCTCATCATACTCAGCAGCATCTGCAAGATAAATTTCGAGCTGGTCGAATGGGCAAGAATCAGCAACAAGTTGTACCATCTTCCCATTTTGAATTCCTTTACAACATTGATGATATGTTGAAGGAACGAGCTTACATCTGTGGATCCAAGGCCGTCCTAGCAAACTATGATATGTTGGCTCATTGTCCAACACATGGAACAAAGTTGGATATCTGTAAGGTCCAACTTGTAATTCGAGGGTCACATAACTCAGAGCATACTGGCTTCGAGCATCGAAGCCGAAAATCTTCATTGATTGAGGGACCACCCTTTCAGATGATACTCCAATAGCCTTCAAAATGCCGATTGGAATAATATTCAAAGAAGATCCCGCATCCACTAAGGATCTTCGAATGTCTACACCCTGTAGAACAGAGTTCAGATATAAGGCCCTTTCATGGTTTTCGTATGAAACCATCATGTCCTCTGGTCCAAAAGTTATCAGGCCTTCTTCTGAGACAGCATTGGCACATTCCTCCTCTGTTTCTCGTAATGACAGCCTCTGAGCATACGCTCGAATGACTATCTGATCAGACTTCGAAAAGCCTATTTCTTTCATGCTCTCCTCGAGCCTTTGATATTTCAGCAGGTCTATCCTTGGAGGATAATCAATGGCTCGAGTTACTTCCGAAACAATGACATTGACAGCGGCCCCTTTACCCTTCTCACTCTTCTTCGCCTTCTTCGAAGGACTATCCTCAACTAAAATAGTCTTATTTCTTTTCCTTTCATTCTTTCTCGAAATGCTAGGCATCGAAACACTGAGTTTTAGAGCAGCATCATATAGTTTGGTGAAACTTGTAATTCCCAGATTCTCCAGATGAATTCTATATTCGGGAAGAATCCCAATGATGCAATATTCGACAGACTGGCCTTCTACAACTGTTTCTGTGCAATACATCACCAAATCTTGAAATCGCTTAACATACTCAACAAGGCCTTCAGAATGACCTTGATGTTCCCTGCTTAAGTCGATGATAGTATATACTTCCTTAATGATGTACTTTTTTGTGGAAAAGAGCAGTCATATCCTCCCAAGTATCCACAGAACCTAGCTTGAGATTATTATACCAAGTATAGGCTTTGTCTGATAAGGACTTCGAAAATTCTCTCAAGCGGAGGTCATTTTAAAGCATAGGTTCCCAAAGCCTCAATAAAACAGTTTATGTGCTCCTTCACATTCCCCTTTTGACCAGTGAACTTGGGGAATTTAGGACTTACATAATCCTTAGGATATGGTTTGCTCAAGAATGAAATAGGTTATGGGGGACAGTAGTCACTGTTGACCCATTCAGGATCTCGAGTTTTTAATTTCTTCAAAAGTGATTCTACTTTTGCAAGGGTGGCAAAATGAGGAGTAGAAGATGGTAATGCTGATGGAATAGTTGGTGGAGCAACTGCTGGTGGTAGAATTACCTGTGAAGGTAAACAACCAGAAAATTTTTCGAAAGTAGGCCTGATGGGTTCCTATCTCGAAATACTGGTGATTGCAGTAGGTTGTGGCAAAGATGGTGTGCAGCCTACTTGAGATGCTGCCTGTGCTGCAGTTGCAGCCTGTTTGGCCAAGACAGCCATCAACTGTTGATGCATAACAGCCATATTCTCCAACAAAGAAATGACTATTGCATTGTCATTGGGTGGTGCATTCGAAGATGAAGGCACAGATACTGGTGGAATAAGAGCAAGGTCACCTGCAAGAACATCATTCACAGGATCTACAGGAGGATCCTGTGCTCTAGTAGTGTTGTTGATAGGAAATTCTGGGGTAAATGACCAAATGTCCAAACCGGTTGGTGATGCACTAACCGATAAATGACCAAATGTCCATTTACCAGGGAAGTTTGAGCAATCGAAGGATTCAAATACTTGCTTCCACTGGCCTAAATCAAAGAAAGACCGTTCCAATGAAAGGTTTCCTTTTACTAAGGATTCAACAAAGAGAGAAAAAAAGGGTAAGATCAGTCAGGAATATCCAGAGAAACAACACAGAACTTAACTAATTTCAAAAAATAGGATTTCTAAGACAAATGCTCTGCAATTCTCAGAGAATGTCAAATGCTCAGAGATCCGATCCCTCTTTTTGATGCCTCATCCTCCTTTTATAGCCTCAGACTTATTATTTAACAATTTGCAACGTTTCATGAACAGATTGACAACGCTTGATTGAATAGGCGTTTTGATTTGAATATTCAATATTCAAAACGCTTAATTCAATATGCAACGTTTCAATAAATGCTTTCAAAACATTTGGTTAAGTTAATGAATATAACGTTAAAAAATGATGATACGTTACTGTTCTGTATTTATTCAAGACCTTTAATTTTACAAGATCTTCGAGAGTTTTGAAGGGACTTATCTCTTTGGCCCTCCATTCTTGAAAATCTAATGTTTATTTCCCCTTCTGTTTTAGGTGAATGATTTTGATTTCGGGTCATAAGTATGATTATCCCGAAAGGTGTTTCAGAATATCAATGATTTTGAGATAATAACTTGGTTATTTCGAGATGTTTTCTCGAAATACATAATGATGACTATTTCGAGTTATAACTTCGAAATAGTGTTATACTGATAATTTCCCATATGGGACATTATAATACTTATGAAGACGAATTGGCCCTCTCGATGTAGCTAGTCTAATAAAGGTTTTAAATGTTTCGAAGGTTCTCTTTCGAGAATATGATTTGAAGCCTATCTTTAAGTAGGACTTCGAAATACACTATTAATTTCGAAATGATTCTCCCTAAATGGGCTTTCTTCGAAATATACTTTGTAAGTAATATTCAGAATTCTAATTTATATATTCTTTGGATGTATAATTACACAATTGACCTTGTCACGTGTCACAATAAGATTGAATTAAATCAATTTCCAAATTGGCTCATCATCAGTACTCGTTTCATTTATAGGGTTCTTGTTCTAATCTTAGAAATCTAATTTGTTATCCTTATATCCGGTCTGAAAATTATAGGCTTGATCCTTATCTATTTATTTTGTTTTATTTTATTTTTTTTAATGGTGCTAGTGGCTCGATTCGATGAGTATTTAGGGCTTTGAATCTTGTTTTGCAACTGGAGGCTCCTCTTGGTTGCATCAGTCCTAATGGGCGAAGAGCGTAGTTTCGTTTTCTTGATACATGTTTTCGTTGTGTCTAGATTAGAAAATGGAATTCTTCTATATGAAGGGTTGTCATTGATCTAGTGATTTTAATCAATTATCTTACTTGTGTATCTATGCTATCAGTCCTGGAGTAAACCAGATGATGGGTTTTGATATTGTTGGCTTGTCAAGACAAAGCAAGAGCATTAATCCATCTACAATTGTGAATTTTAATGTGGAAGAGAGAGAGAGACAAGATTAAACATATAACATTAATAACCATAAAATGATTCAAGTCCTTTGTTTTGTTTGTTTCACTTTAGAATGAGGATCATTGTATTAAAAAACCAAATATCCGCTTTATAAACTCAATATGTAAAATATTCATTCCTCGCATACACAGGCATGGTTAGAAAAAAAAGAGACCAAAACATTGGCTATTCCTTAGATCCCATTGAACACCATAGTCCTGAAGGAAGAGACAAATGCCTATTATAACATAGAATCAAGAGCTGCTACAAATAGCAGCACCACCAGTGGAGTGGTGTGGTGGGGGGTGGGGGCCTGTGGGGTGTTGGGATCATCTCATTTCCAGTTTGTTTCTTTGTATTCTGCACTTTCATAATCTAATACTATGTTACTTTGCAACTCATGGAAATAAGGAGACATAAAGTTGCCTTGTCTCAGGCCCCTCTTTCATTTATTAAAAATTATTTGGAGTTCCAATAAGGACAGATGATTTAGGGATTGTAATGCACAAACAAATCAAGCAAACCAACTCTGTAAGAAACTGAACAGCCTCAGACCACTTGTAAATGATATTCCATTTTGTATTAATCATATGCTTTTCTGATTTAGATCTTGGCTGGAACATGTAATCAATGTTTGCTTTGACGAAAGTACACATGATTCCCAGATGGTTAGGTTGGATGTTTCCTCGTGTCACGCGATTACACCAGCCACTCGGGACCGTTTATGGGACTTAATTAACGTATAATTTTTCTACTACTTCTTCAAGTATTTTAAGTTTGTTTATTTATTAGAACTATTTAGTGCCCTAGTGTAATTCCACATTTTTTTTGGTTTGTGCAATGCAAACAAAATTTGATATCCCTATTGGACTCCTTAAATACTGTCTGGAGTCAATTGAGAAGAAATTGAGGGAATACAGGTCCCACCTCAAAGTGACCATATTTGAACATTTCGACGACGATGCGGTATTGTACACAAAGTGTCCAGATCGTTGTCCATCAGAGCAGTGGCGTAATTTTATTGCCTTCTTGCGTTCCGATGAGGCCCAGGTATGATGTATTTATAATATTTTTTATTTCCATATTATCGTAGACTACAAAATAATAAGAAAATAATAAATATCTCTTACTTGTTGATTAATATGTGATGAAGAAAAGAAGCAAGACAAATAAAGACAACAGATCGAAGCATACGCTCATGCATACGTCTGGTTCAAAGAGCTTTGCTAGGGTGTCAGAGGAGTAGGTAAATTCTCATGTTTAATTATCTTCTAAATTATTAAATTCTGTTTTTACACTCTTACATACCTGTAATTTGTGAGAATATTTTTTTTTCTTCTTCTGTGTTCAAATAGCGGGTGAAAAGCGGTTCCCAATTGCCGTTGAGTTGAGCAGATACCTTTCCGGTGACACATGCCGATAAGGATGGACGTCACATTTCTGAGGAGGCAGCTGAGAGAATAGTAAGTGTTCTTTTTTTGTCACTTTTCCAGAATATGTATATGTTCTCCTTCAAGGGTTCAATATCAAAACACTCTTTTAACATGTTAATCCATTTCTTATGATCAAAAGCTTCATAACTAGGAAGAACTTATCGAAAATTGAATAGAGGCCAAGAGGATCAAAAACTTAAGCACGCTAACATTTGTCTTAGAACACATCATACATGAGCAAACCCTTATATCTATATTGGTTCTTGTATGATTGAGATGGGCAGAGGTGCAATTCTTCAAAAATAATTTTATTTTTGTCACCATCCTTTGATTGGAAAGATTAAATAATGATGATGATGATGATGAACACACATTTTAAAATTTGATCAACATTTGATTGGAGGTTGTACCCATTAATAAAAAATGATCAACAGATCCACTTTGGTCCAAATTATTAGCTTTGCTTGGAAATCTAAAACTTATAATAGGCAATTTTGAAACTTATAGAAGGCATCTTGTATTCCTAGCTAGTATCCACAACACAATAGCTAGTAGGAACTAGCCTAGTTTGACATATGCATAGAATTCGTGTCCCAAGTAATGATGGAAGCAGTTGGCTCTTGCCTCACAAGGAAGTAATGTGGATGGTGAGGAGTTTTATTCAATTCATAGGTACTTACTCTGCTGGCAAACCATTTTGTCTTTTAAGTAATAGGATTTCAGTGAAAGCTTCTCTGATCTCCAGAATATGCATCAAGGATATAGCAAACTGAAACTTGGTGTGGTTTCTCAAGGCCATATGATGCAATGTTGCTAAATCCCATATAATGATTAGATCCCGTTATTTTGGTTGGAATATCTCACAATGCTTGTTGTTTCTTCACCGAAGAAAGCTTTTTTTTTCCAGTTATATTTGTATATTGGCGATGCCTTAGTATGGTTTTAGTTAGTGGATGCTTTGAACTGAAAATACAAAACGATTTTGATGATTCACTGACAATGAATTGCATTATTCTTAAATTCTAAATGATATATTATCCCAAAGCTCTAAAACTTGATGCTTTGTTTATTGCTTGTGTATACTTTGGACACTGGAATTACGATTGATTCTTTCTTGTTTTTTATTCTAAGTCATGGTGGAATCTTGTTTTTGTTTTAATCATGTATTGTTGGTTGAATGAAATGTAAAAAACGGTTTGATAAGATACTTGCAATTTGGCCTAGAATGTCTATGACAGTAACAGTGAATATGATTCAATGGCGATCCAACTTGAGAATCTGTAAAATGTTCATGAACACTTTTGTTCTAGGGAGGTTAGTATAAAATGCATGCCTTTCTTCTATCCTAGAACCCATGCAACCAGTGAGAAGAGTCTTAGCAATCAAAAAACATATATTAAACCTTGGTCATTCTAGGATTTTCAGGTTACTCAAAACTCAAAAGAACTATGGTGTATACTTTTGATTTATTCATTTTATTTGTACAACTGTGATTTATTTATTCAAAAGCTCAATAAAAAAATAGGTTACATGGTAATTACGTATTCTGTCATCTATTCCAACTTATGGCTTGTATTCCCATTTTTCTTTCTTCTCTTTTGAATGCAGAGCCAAATGCAAGAATTGAGAGCAAAGCTTCTGGAGGGCTCACAGGATAACACAACCCGTGATGACATACACTTTCGGGTAATGGGATTCGAGAAGCCCGGGCGGGTCCGCGGGATGGGGATGGGATATACCCCAACCCAATTGTGGCCGGAGTCCTCCGGGAGATAGGCTAGCATGAGTCGAGAGGCGGAGGTCTCTACCTTGCGAGTGGGTTTAGAGGAGGTGATTGTCCAGCTCGCTCAAAAGGATGATGAGATTTCTCGGCTAGCTGCTGCCAACGCTCAGAGGGATGATGAGATTTCTCGGCTAGCTGTTGCCAACTCTCAGAGGGATGATGAGATCTCTCGGCTATCTGCTGCCCAGTCCTAGACAGAGGCTAAAATGGCTGTATTGGAGCGTTTGATATTGAGTATGAGTCGTCAGGTAGAATCTAGATCTTATATCTATAGTCTTTACTTATATTTGATTTTTATTTTTATAAGCATGATAACTAAATTAGTTTATATAATCTATATTGTAGGGTGGAGGAGATTAGCAGTGGCCCCGGAGACATTCATGATCAGCTAGCATTTTTCTTCACTATTTCATTTTATGTACTTTGACATTTGTGTTTGTTATTGAATTAAATATTAGAAGATTTTTACAGGTTTACTTGTAATTAAGTTTAATTAATAGACTTGAATGGTGTTT
>JAUPMG010005979.1:0-15895 GCA_031762675.1 Pachysandra terminalis | reverse complement strand
AATTCGTCCTCCTTAGTTTGAGAAAGAAAACCTTGAAGAAAATAGTAACTTCCCTTTGATTTTCTCAAAACAGGAAACTTCACGAGTTTTTTCTTGCACTGCCAATTGGACCTTCCAAACGATCGAATTGGACTTTGATGTCTTCACGAGAATTGTAGATCTACCTCTTAGCTTTCTATAGCCACCAAAATCACCTTATGTGTACGTTTCTACAATGAGTTATGATCAAAATACCGAGATCTGTTTAGTAAAATTCTGGAAAGTAACTTTCCTAAACTCAAAATAGAAACCTCCTAATTTGTGGAGCGAATCTTCACGAAAATTGAACACCAATCAAGCTAGGGACTTCTCGAAGCCTTGGACCTTCTTTCTAAATTCATTCATTTTGAAATTAATCCGACCCGTCTAAGCTGACCCGTCTGATCTAATCCTACCCGATCTGGTTTGAACCGATTTGGGTCCAATTTCCTTTGATCAGGATTGGTCTCCAAAATTGTCTCTGCATTAATAAAATAAGCATAATTAAGATAATTAAAATATAAAGCAATGGTACTAAAGAATTGGTAAATTCTATGTAAAATGAAGAGTTTAATATGAGAAAATATCAGATAAGTCATGCAATTAAGGGTATAATATGTGGTATTTCATGACTCATCAGGAAGAATATTCGAAAAGTAAATCAAACATTCTTACCATTGTTATTGACAAAGGAAGATCAAGTAACATTTATTTCGAAGCATTCATTGCTGCTTGGCTATCCCATTTCGTTCTGATGGGATATCCACATGACAAGGTTCAAGAGAAAGTTTTTTCTCTTGCAATTCACCTGGCTCAAGGAGTTAAAATTTCCCTAGCTTCTTATTTCTTGAGCAATTTGTATGAAAATCTCGATCTTGTAGTGGAAGATCAAGCTAGATCAAGAGGCGGTCGAGTAGTTGAGATCGTTGCTATCTTTTTACAACTTTTCTTGTGGGAGCGCTACCCCAATTATGCTCCAGTTCGAATTGATGAAGATTCCATAATTCGAAACACTGACAAACTGTCTCCTCGTGCTTCTTTCTGGGCACTACATTCTCCAAATTCGAAAGTGGCCCTTATTGATTTTTTTGACAAGGAACACGAATTCGAGTATAGACCTTATATTCGAAGGATTGTGGGTGCTGAACAGTTTGTCTTTGGTTCTGAAGACATTTCATTGAGAGTTGTTGCATTTTCCCTTCTTCCAGAAGAATCTCAAGTATTTCTGATCACAACTCATCATGGATTCGATTTAAAAATGATAGGAGATGAAATCAGTGCTCTTCATTATCATCCTCGTCAAGTTATGAGGCAATTTGGGCTAGATCAAACTCTTCCCATTATGACTTTGAGTGTTATTCTAAATCCTAATGATGTCGGTCAAAAATATTCTCTTCAAGAAATCTCGGATTGCAGTTGGATGTTTGAGGAAGCTGTCATGGTTACTCCTTCCAGAAGAGGTGGAGTTTCGAAATACTGGCTTGAGTTTTGGCAACATTTGCTCTTGGACCTTGATGCATTTAACAAGAATAAGGTTGTGCTTACTCGCCAGAATATCTACAAGAAGGATGCGAGACTGAAGACTCTTGGTCCAAATTGCGCTCCTTCGAAAGACATTTCAAAACCAACTCATTATGAGTATTATCTTGACTTTTCCATTAAAATACAAGCTCCTTCTAGTGCTTTTATTGTTGAAAATGAACAAGTGGATGAGGTAGAATCCTTGGTTCCTCCTCCAAAAGGGACTCGCTCTTCTAGAAGTAAGAAAATTCTAAGGGAAGCTCCTGTAAAAACATCTAAGGTGAAAGATTTCCTTCTTCGAAAGACACCTTTCTTGGTAATTTTCGAATTTACTTTTCATGTTTTCGTATTTTGTTTTAGGACTTATAGTTTGTCTTTCAGCGAAATGCCAAAAGAGAGCAGAGCTCATAGCTCCAAGGACAAAGCTACTCTCAAATGCTGAAATAGTTAAACATTCCTCAGCACGGAATGATTTGACTCTGGTAACAATCATTTTCGATTGTTGTTTCTTCTTTTCTCTTTTCTTTCGAAATAATAATAACTTTGAAATTTAATAATATGCAGGAACTTTCTAGGACTCATCAAGATGTTCCTAAGGAATTTGCAGATAAGCATACTCCTTTTCTCGAAGCACGCAAGATCAATCTTGAAAAGACTGTAGACAGATTGCGAGCTGAAAAAGGGCTGGATGATATTGGTCTTCCACGCACAAAACATATGCCATATGATTCTATATTAAATGAGCTAACTATTTATAAGGCTCAACAAGCAGCTGCTAAGAAAACTCAATTTGAGAGGCAAGCCCAGACTGAAGATCAAACTCGAATTGAAGAGCAAGTGTCAACTCGAGAAGCTATAGAACCCTCAAAATCTCCAATTCAAGTTTCAAATAAAGAGGAAGGAACAGAGGAAGAAAACATTCTGATTCTGAAGAAGAGGAAAATGAAAACAAAGAGGAAGAAAGAAATAGAGGAGAAGAAATAGAAGGAAGAGATGATGAAACATACATTCCTGAAGATTTTCATCCTCAGGAAGAAGAAAAAATTTCTAGGACTTGTCTCCAATTTCTCCTCCTCCTACAAGCTCTCCCATAGCCCCATCTTCTACTCCAATTATTTCTTCTCCAGAGAAGGTGATTTCCAACGTCCTTGCCTCTCTCAAAACTAACGTTTCAGTTGTTGAGGTTTCTATTGTTGAATCTTCCACAGTTGAAGCTTCTTATTATGTTAATGGAGGATCCCTTGTTGAGAATTTTCCTGTAGAGATTTCTTTTGATGCTTCTGTTGCTATTGAAGTTTCTGCTCTTGAGAATTTAGCGTTTGAAGTATCTATTGCTGTTTCAAGTGTTTCGAATATTGATACTTCGAATTTCTAGATTTCGACTACTGAAATTTTGAGCGTTGATACTTCAAGTATCCCAACTTTTTCTACTTCAAAAGGTTGTAACCTCGACTGATGACGAGGTTCTTCTTCTATCAGCATTAAAGAATGTTCTTGCTTCTTGTAAGTTTTCTACTTTTGTGAAGAAATTTCTTCTTGTGTACTTGGAATTCCTTCTAATTTGTTGTTTGTTTTTGTAGCTTCCATTGTGTATGCAATTCCACCAGTTGTCACATGCTCTGGATTATCAACTTCTATAATTCCCAAGGTTGTGGCTACTGTTTCGACAATTCTGACTTTTGAAAAGATTTCAAGTGTTGGAGCTTCTTCTTCTCCTGTCTCTCCCTCAGGTGCCACTCTTCACAAAAGAAAGAAATCTGATGTCTTCCCTGCTCGAACTGTTATATTTGAAGGAATATACATGGTCTTCACACATATGTCAAAGTGGATGAATGCTATCTTTGAAGCATATGGTGATATATCAGATGAAGATCGAGTTCATATGCTAGGAGTGCCGATTATCAAGAGTTATGTTCTCTTCTGGCAAAGATGTCAAAGAAAAATTTCATATCTCTTTCTTCAAAAGATCTTGAGGATTGGAGACCGCTTCTTGTAACCATTGAAGGTCTTGGTTTGAATATCGAGTAGCTTAAGAATCATTTCAACACTCTTGATAATTCTCTTTCATGTTTTCAAGAAAGATCATAACTCAAAGTGAAAAAGAACCGAACTCTTGAACAACTTGAAAGCAGCCCTCAAGAGTTAGAGAAGAATGAAAAAGTTACAATACTTAAACAATCTCTTGAAGAGACTGAAAAGGAGATAGAAGGGCTTGAACAATATATCCAAGCATTGAAATCTGAAGCAGAGGGAAGAAGGAAAAGACTTTCTGAAGTTTCGAATGTACTTACTTCATTTAAAATGTTGCCAAGAGAATTATTTCCTCAAAATTGATATCAATAAAGAGCTTTCTTTTGACATCTTCATTTTGCTATAATTACATTCTTTCAGAAATAGTAATGTTTTAGACATTTTTCATTGACTAATTCTTCTTGTGTATTCTCTTCAAGTAAAACAATCTTGTAATAAACTGAAGGATAGACTGCAACAATTTCGAAAGGTCCATCCCACCTTTGTGCAAACTTAGGCTTAATCGTATTACTCCTTTCATAAAATGAAGCTCGAAATACTAATTCACCTACTTGGAATTTGCGAGGAGAAACTTTCTTCTGATAAGCTCTCGAAATAACTTGATGATATTGAATATTGTTTGCCAAATTTTGTTGCCTTTTCTCACTCAAATCATCTATCTGCTACATTCGAATTGCAATGAGATCATGAGTATCCTAATCCATCTCAGCAGCTTGAAGTATTCTGGCTAAAGATATTTGTAATTCAACCGGCAAAATTGCTTCCATTCCATATACCAACGAAAATGGGGTTGCCTTAGTAGCTCGATGCTTAGATACTCTGTATGCCCACAATACATCAAACAAATGTTCATGCCATTGAGTAGGATGATCATAAGTTAATTTGCTTAACAGTCTGATCAAAGTCTTGTTCGTAGCTTCTACTTGTGCATTGCCTTGAGGATAATAGCGTGTAGACTTATTATGAATGATACTATGCCTTACAAGCATTTCTCGAACTGGACGATTTAGGAATGTAGAATCATTATCAGTAATAATTCTCCAAGGCATGCCTCCTCGAGTAATGAGATATTCCTTGATGAGCTGGGCGACAACAGGTCATGTTGCTTTCTTAAGATCAATTGCATCTACCCACTTGGTAAAATACTCTGTAGCCACCAGGATCCATATATGTCCTCTTCTACTACGGGGATTGATTGGACAAATTAAGTCTAGCCCCCAAGTAGGAAATGGATATGGAGTAATGACGGACTGCATATTTCAAGAATGTTTTCTGGGAATATTTCCTTGTATCTGACATCTCGAACACTTCTTAGCATATTCAAATACATCATCTTTCATAGAAGGCCAATAGTATCCGATGTCAAAGAGTTGTTCATACAATTTCCTTTTTCCTTGATGAGTTCCACATTCTCCTGAATGTACTTTTCGAAGTACAATGGCTCCTTCTTGTGGATCAAAACATCTGAGTAAATTTTCATTTGCACTCACTCGAAATAGATGACCTTCTTGAAAACGGAAACGAATAGCTGTCCTTCGAAATCTATGGGTTTCATATGCATTGTTAGGTAGAAAGCCATCCCTTAAGAATCGATTCAAAGGTCTTCTTCAGTCTTCGTTTTCTTCTATAAAGATGGGGCATACTTCCATGATATCAGGGGTGCTTTGGCAACCAAGACAACTCATTTGCAATTTTGAAGAATGAAGAGTCATGGTTAGCAAGTATACTCCGAATCTTTGCAGTCTTCTATATAATGGAATGGAATCTGAATTTCCACAGGTCTTCTCATGCATATCATTGAGAATCTTTTGTGCTTCTTCATTTCAAACACATCGTAATAAAACTCCATTCAAAGTATAAGATATTACCAATGTCACATCTGATAAATTGGAACGATACAGAGAAGATTAACATGGCCCCAGCGGAGTCACAAAAAATGGTGATGCACAAATCGGTAAATGACAAAATAAATGTCAATTAACCAAATTAGTTCGCATCAAAGGGTTTTAACACTGACTTACACTTGCCTAAATCAAAGAAGGTCATTCCACCAAAAGGTTTCCTCTTGAAAGAGTAAAAACAAAAAGGAAAAGGATGAGATCAGTCATGAATGTTCAGAAAGACAACATAGAACGTTCGTAACTTCAGAAAAGAGAATTCCCAAGACAAAGCTCTGCAAGTTCTCAGAGAATGTTCAATGCCAAGGAATCTGGTAAATCAACCCCTCTTTCTGATGTATCGTTGCCCTTTTATAGCCTTAGACTCGTTACTTAATCGTTTCATGAACAAATTGAAAACGTTTGATTGAAAAGGCGTTTTGATTTGAATATTCAATATCCAAAACGTCTAATTTAATACACAATGTTTCAATAAATATTTTCACAACATTCAGATTAGTAAAGAATATAAGGTTATAAAGTTAATGATACGTTACTGTTCTGTATTGATTCAAGTCCTTAAATGCTTCAAGATCTTCGAGGATCTTAATAGGACTTATCTCTCTGGCCCTCAATTCCTGAAAACCTAAGATTTATTTCCCCCTATGCTTTAAATGAATAATCCTCGAACTTACTTTGAGAAATAATAAATGTCAGGAAATGTTCCCATATCATTATGTTTTCATACTGATTATTTCGAATAACTATTTCAAAGAATTATTCATATGATTAACCTGAAGGACAACTAAAAATATGATTTTGGAATAATAAGTTGATCATTTCGAAATATCATTTCGAAATACCTAACTAAAACTATTTTGAAATACAAGCGTGTGTTAACAACCTCATATGAGATTTAACTTGTGATGACGAATTGACCCTCTCGAGGTGGCCAACCTATAGATGACGAATTGGTCCTCTCGAGGTGGCTGACCTATAGATGACGAATTGACCCTCTCAAGGTGGCTAATCTATTTTGTGGATATCTCGAAATGATTCTTACGAAATGGATATTTTCGAGATATACTATTTCTAGAAATATCTTCCTATGAAGAATGAATTTTTCGAGAAGATATTCAGATTTTCAAATATACGCTCTTTAGAGGTATATTTACACAACTATCCTAGCCAGATGTCATGCTATGATTTGAGGGAATCAATTTTCAAATTAGCTCATCATCAGTACTTAATTTGGGATTTTTTAGTTATTTTTGTGAGGGTTTTTTTGGTTTTTTTATTATTATTATTATTATTTTTTTCTGGTTTTTGGGTGTTCGGTACAAGAGAAGGGAAAGAAGAAAGAATTGGGGAAGAAGAGGGGAAGAAGAAGAAGGGGAGAGAGAGAGAGAGAGAGAGAGAGAGAGAGAGAGAGAGAGAGGGGCAGCGCAGCAGGCGGGTCGGTGCGCATGGAGAAGGAGGAGCAGTGCTGGGGGGTGTCGGTGCCAAGGGAAGAAGAAGGGTAGCAGCAGGCATGCGGCAGTCATGCGTGAAGAAGGAGAAGAAAATGAAGTAGTAGCAGGCGGGAGAGGGTGTTGCAGCGGGAGCAAGACGGAGCAGCGGAGAGGAGAAAAAAAAATACCGGTTTGGTAGGGATCCTGCTTACCATAGCCACGTATCATGATATGGTCACCCGGGGTACCTATATAGGTCACCCGTGGGTGACCTCCTCACGACTCATATATATACCTTAGCAAACATATTATTTTTTTACTCTTTTTTTTCTTTATTTTAATTTTCTTTTAACTTTTTCATTTAGTTTGGTCCAACTCAATTCAAGTTGAGTTGGATGATTTTCGGTGCAGACGATCTTTCTCTTTTTCTCTTTCTTCTTTCCACTCTCTGATATGATAGAAGCCAGGTTGTTGAAGGATGGAGTCCCTAGAGAAGAAATAAAGCAGAACATTGTAGGTTATTTTACATTATTATTGTTTGCATGAGTTTAATTAAGATTGTAGAGAAAAAAAAAAGAATATTCAATCACAATAAATTACTTTGTAATCAAATTTATTATACTTTTTTTTTTGGTAATAAAAGCAAAACAAAACAAAAAATAAAGTCTTAAGTAGGGAAGTCTCTAGCAGTGTATCTTCCGGATACATCATCAAAAAGAAGTTGCTTGATCTGTGGCGGTGGAGTGTTGCACCAATAACAAGAATCCTCCTCAATAGCAAAGTTAGCCAAGCGGTCGGCTACTTGATTGGCTTCGCGATGTGTATGTTGTATCTTAACTTCGTTCATAGTAGCAATAGCCCCTCTTGCCTTAGTGATAAGTCCTTCAATCAGCCAGGGGAAAGAGGGGTCTTCAGCATAGTAGATGAATAATAGTAGAAGAGTCCCCTTCAATGATAAGTCGTCTGTAGCCATTCTTTAGTGCCATTGTGACGCCTTCCACGCAAGCAATCGTTTCAGCCAGTAAAGCGCCAGCATTACCAATGTTGAACGCGAACCCACAAAGGAAAGCACCCACGTCATTCCTACAGAGCCCACTAGCACCAGCAGGTCCAATAACTCCTTTGGCACCGCCATCAAAATTCAACTTAATCCAGCCATCAATCGGAAAAACCCATCCGATAAATTTGGTAACCATCACTTTAGGTTGTCTAATGTTTACGCCCAGCTTCAATGATCTTACAAGTATCTTGTTGGTAGACAAAGAAACGTTTTTTAGCAGTATCTGTATCTGGCCTGGTACCTTCAAAAAGACATTGATTCCTAACATTCCAAACAGTCCAAGAGAAATTGATGATTGTGGCAGGGAGGTTAATGATATGCTCAGGCAAACAATCAGGTTTGGCCTTAAAAGCAGGCCGAAGGTATTCCATAATGTTTAGGCTATTATCTAACATGCCACCAATGGAACAGAACTAAAGGGCCCTAGTAAAAGGGCATTCACAGAGCAAGCCGTGGGTACTTTCCGGTTTGTCATTACAGAGCCAGCAATTCATCTCCGGAAAACCAAAACGAGTAAAAAATTCATTGGTGGGTAGGCCTTCATGGCATGCAATCCACATGAAAAATTTAAGTTTGGGGGGACAGGGTATGTGCCAAAGATGGAGCCAAAAAGTATCAAGAGTGCTAGGAGCCATACCTTTCTCAACCAACAGATTGTAAGCAGATGCAACTGAAAATTTACTAGATGATGTGAGTCGCCATATAAGCCTATCAGATGTGAGGTTGGAATTGAGTGGGATCGCCATTATCTCTCTAACTGTGTTTTCATCCCATATTTTTTCTAGTATACTTTGATTCCAGAAATTAACCTGTTGATCAATCAAGGCTGAAACATTAGCTGAGCAAAGATTCACAGGGATACTTACCTCGCTGTAGTCTCTATTGAGAGGTAGCCAACAGATGTCCGAGATAGGAATGCCATTTCCATTAGCTATTTGCCAGCTGAATCCATTCCTGATCTTGTGTTTAATCTTGCATAATTCCTTCCAAAAGTGAGAGTTTGTTGGCTTGGCCTGTGCCGTCCAGAAGTCAGAATTCCTAAAATATTTTTGTTATGAGCTTGCACCATAGGGAATCTGTATCTGAGAGGAGAAGCCAAGCTCTCTTAAGAATGAGGGCCTCATTGAAGTACAGCGGGTTCTTGATATTGGGACCCCCAGCCTTTTTGGGTTTGCAGATCTTAGCCCAACCAATGGAGTGCAATTTCCTTTTTTCCTTTGCATTTCCGCTCCGTAGGAAATCCAGAGCCAGCCTATCAATATCATGTATAATAGAGGAAGGTAACTTAAGGCAAGCCATCAAATGTTGAGGCTGGCCTGCCAAATTTGAGTTGATGAGTGTGGTGCGTCCGGCTGGTGATAATAGCTTTGATTTCCAGCTGGCAAGCCGTTGATTGACTCTAGACATAAGATTAGAAAACCGAGCTCTAGATGGCTTTCCATTGGAAATTGGCACTCCTAAGTAGTCCGTCACATCATTTTTCCGAAGGATTTCAAATAGTTTGATAACATCTGCCTTCATCGAGCCAACCAGGTTCGGGCTAGAATGTAGAGAGGATTTCTCTCTATTAAGCTTTTGCCCAGCTTCTGTATAGTAGCAATTGATTATCTCGGAAAGAGCCAAGCATTTTATAGGTTTGGAGTGACAAAAAATCAGTAGATCATCCGCATACATCAAAAGCATAATGGGAGTTGATGATCTACTAATTTTAAGGCCGTGGATCATATTTCCAATTTCAGCACAATCCAAAGTATGAGATGGTACTTGTTGGCACAGGACATTAGAAAAAGCTATTCAAAAATAAATAATAAAATTAAACGGGACAAACGGTTTTTGGCCGGTTGAGTGCGAGTTTGATTATTTCATTAACAAACCATGCCCTTTATAACTACTCTTGTTGCTGGATTCTTATCCCATCAGATTTTTTGGTACAGTTTTCAATGTAGATTTCATGGGACGAACCATTCCCAGAACTATATCAGTTCCCGTTACTTATATATATTTAGATTATATATTGAAGTTTACTTAAAAAAAAAAAAAAAAAAAAGATTATTTCGATCCGTTTGTTAAAAATGTGAGCTTGATAGACATGATTTTGCTGCCTAGGCACCGTCAGACGGACAGCTGTTTTTGCAGGAATCGTTACTGTCATGTCCACATTCCTCCTTTAATTCACAACGTCTACGAGGGAACAATCTTCTGTATTGTCAAGGCAGGCTCTTTTTCTGATACAAATAAGAAAACCTTCTTAAAAAAAAGAGTTTCTTCTTTTTGTCCTCATAGCCGAAGGCCTACACTGTAGCCATGTGCTCATGGCCTATGGATGCGCGACAGTTGGTCTACATGTGGTATCTTCGTAATTCTGATTAACTCTAAGTGTATTATCTTTGGATTTCACCCAATCATAGATAGGGTACAGTGAAGGCCACAAGGAAATATCATAGACGATTTCGGTAGAGGAATCTCATTTGTGCGCTTGTTAATGGTTATATATCTTCTTTTCCTCCTCTCTCTCTCTCTCTTTCGTTGCTCTACTTCTTCTTCTTCTCTCGGTTTCTCTTCTCCGTATCTAATTCGAAGAGCAAGGTACGAAACCCTAGATCTCTGATTTTCATTATCAGATCAATCTCTTTCCTCAAATTTGCACTACTATTTTTCTTTTCTTCTTTGTCAAATCTTACCGACATCCTCTCTACTTGCTTGTTACTTTTCCTTTGGGGCTTTATTCATGAATCTGTGTTGCTCATTTCCTATTTAAGAATGTTCACTGTTGTTGATCTGATGTTTTCTTTCTGCATTTTGTGTGGATTTTTAGCTTTTTTTTTTTTTTATCGTTTTGATCTTTGTCTCATATTCTTCTTGTTTGGTAGGGGTGATAAAAGGGGCTTTACCGTGTTATGCTTTCTATTCATGTCATTTTAGAGTTTGATGCTTATTTTTGAAATTAATTATGAAATGAGAGTGAATCTTGTCTTTTTTTTAGGATCTGGTGCTCCGTACTTTCGCATAAAATAATCTGTTCTTATGATGTTTATTACGTTGAGGTATATTATATAGGTTAGTTTCTTTCTAATCATATTTAATCATATTCTGGGGGCGAGTTAGATAAGTGAATCAACAGAGATTTGAGGGGGGAAAAAGAAGAAGAAAAAGTTCCGCTTCAACACGATTTATTGGCAAGTTACATAAATGTGTAAATGGAGATGTGAAACTGATTTGAAAATGTGCTTCTTTAAAACAATTGGTTGGAATCAACCATGGATTTGACTAATTTCATTTTTAATGTGTATGGATCTGATGTGTGTTAATTTCCTAATTGTTAACTCAAATGTGAGAATCATTCATCCTTGTCTGTATAAGAATATTGTGAAAGTATTATGACATTGACTCGTTAATTAGAACGAGTAATCTTGATCAATCTTCTTTCGACCAATGATGTTTTGGATTCATTCCATATCATTGCTAAAAAGAAGGGGGGACAGAAGTCATGGTCAGTAATATTTGCATTGCAACATTATTGTTGCTTTAGGCTGTTGGCACTCGTGGATTTTAAGGAGAATGCAATTAAATATGTGACGTCAACTCCAATATTTTGGAGAAAATTTTGGTGATTGATTGATTATGCATATGATAATATCCGCATATATAAATAACACTTTGATTTATCATTCTTTGTTTTCAACATTTAATTTTGTGAATAGAACATTTTTTAAGGATAGCCTTATTGCGCATCGGTTGTTGGTTTTCTGTTTACAAATTTAATTCTCTAGAAACAACCAAAGTTGCTTAGGCAATAGGGCTACTCTATTTGTATTCTTTTTTTTTTTTTTCAATTGATATAGAATAATAGATTTGATGTTTAGGTTAGCAATGCGTATGTTGCTTATATTTTGCTATTATACTCTGATGATATTTTTATTTCTTATTATCCGTTGTTATTCTATCAGCTCCTTTCTTTTTTTCTTTTTTCTTTTTTTTTTTAATTAAATAATATTCTTATAGAGTTGGGCTTGGATTCTTGCATTTACGATGAAGTGGTTGGTTCTTTTGTGTTCTTGCTACTTTTATCTATCATTTTTTTTTAATTCAAGAATAACACAAGGAATATGTGAATTTTGTTGGAATGCCTAATCAAGCCTCCCTAGCTGGTTTCCTAGAGGTTCACTTGGTGAACTTGGGCAAACTAGTATGCTAAATATTAGTACATTATAAGAAAACTCATCATTTTTAATTCTTTTCCAGTTTGATTTTGCACTAGTGCAATATATTATGGCATATTTATGGAAAATTAGGTAACAATACTTGACATAGAAAGGCAAATTAATATGGGTCCATTTGTTGTGATAGAAGCAATGATATAGGAAGAACCATTTTCACACAGGAAAGTAAACTTCCTAAGGAAAAATGAAAAATGGTGATAGAATGTAGGTAATACCAATAATAATCTTTGTTTAATAACATTGGGACGGGGAGTACAAAGAGGGTACAGCAGGGGAGAATGGAAAGGACTGGAATTTTTTTTTCTTTTCTTTTTATTTTTTTGAGAGAGAAGATAAAAGATGTGGGAGGGATGAGTGGAACAGAAGGAAAGATGAGTTGGACACAGATGACTAGCAGCAGCAGAGGGAATGAATGTGAGAAAGTGAGATAGAAGAGAGGAGGCAAAATGCAGATGGGGAGAAGAGAGAGGCTAGGAAAGGAAGGGGGTGTGGGATGCAAGCGAGAGAGATCGGTAGCTTCTACCTAGTTGGCCAGTTTGTGCTTTGCCCTTTACTTTTTCCTTTTTCTTGTTCTTCCCCTCTTTTTCAGTCAATTATTTTTTTATTAATTTTCACTCATTATATAAATAAAAAATAACTTATAACAAACATTATCTTCTATTAATTGATAATTATTATTTTAAAAATAGAAGTAACAGAACAAATAAACATCAAGCACCTAGCCTTGGTGACCCATCATCCAAACCTAGCATAGTCGCCTAAGTGGGTGCCTACATGCCTTTTTTTTATGAATAACGATAATGTATTCTATTAAAGGAGTAAGTACAAACGTGTGTGTACAGCCAGCCAAAGTAGTATTTTACAAATAAGGAAATAACCAATGTGATCAGGGATAGAACATGTCTACACAGACACAAAGCTATGTGCCTTCCCCCAACAAAGACAACCAACTATTAGTTGTCTCAGTCCAAGAGCTCCCCCCAACTCTCCCAAAAAAAAAGAAAAAAGAAAAAGAAAACTGAAACAATATCATCTATCTCATGGCTGGTATTGGCACATGAGAGAATGAGATGTTCAACCCATCTATTAGAGATCTTGTCTCTAACAAAGTGGATAAGCCTCCAAGAGTATGTCTCTGATCCAGGTAACCATGATATCACTGTAGCTGAATCGCTCTCCACCTCCAAAGTCTCAGAAACTCTGATATTATTATAGGCGCTTAGACGGGCACATTTGACAGCTATGATTGAATTGACGCATGATGCAATTTGATGACACTTTTCAAGAGTTGGTTCCTTTCAAGCTAACTCATTTAGTATTCTTCTTTAGTGGACTATTAGAGCTGTCCAACGTTAGCATTGCTTAAACCATCACTGTTATAGAAATTGTACAAAGTGACTATTATAAAAACATTGATGTAATGTGAAATCCCACAAAAGAGATCCCGAATCATTATGGCTGTTTTTTTGGATTAATTTATTATATTGAGTTCCTTTTTTTTTTTGATCGGTAAAATATTATATTGAGTTCCTTTAGGAACAATGTAGATGAGTTTTCTTTTTGTGGGCCCTGACTTTTGTCATGTCATCAAATTGTCACGCATCATAGACCTTTCTAGGTATTACACAAATTATCTATTCTCCCTCTCTCTCTCTGCATATATATATTCCTTGTCACAAGTCCATTCTCAAGTAGCAGGTAAGTATAGGATGCAATGTGTGGGAGTAATTGAAATCTAGGTTCCTTGTCATAAGTCCATTCTCAAGTAGCAGATAGGTATAGTATGGCTATGGAACATTTAATGGGTCCAACTTGAGAGATCAAGTGTATAAAAACAGCATGATCTAATGATTTTAGCCATTTAATTTCGTTTTTCTTTTGGAAGGTGGGAGACTTTTTGTGAAAGTTCTGAAGACAACTATATAACTGACATACCTAAAAGTTGGGATCCAGATTGTTTTAGTTCAGGCCCTTCCAGTGGTGGATCAAGGACTACATTACACCTGCTATGTGTCTGACTATTGTGCTTAATAACCTTTATGTAGGTCTTTAAGGTCCAAAACAAGTGGCTATATATTTTTTTATATATATTATATTAAGATATATGGGTGCATAGCTCTTGTTTAGATCAAATTCAATGTGATTCCGATAGGTTAGTTTCACTAAATGAAGGATCAACTTATCCTGATTTTGGCTGCCAAATGCTATACCTGTGCAGCTGTAATGTAGATGGGACGTTCTTTTTTACTGGCAAAACCTTATGGTGTAATCTTATTGTATTTGCAACCACAAAATTCAGGTTTAAGGATCAAATGAATAAATAAATAAATTATTTATTTATTGGGGATTGAAAACAGAAGTTTATCAATAAAAGATGTGCCGCTAGTAGATCCTTTATCTTGATAATTAGTTGTGGACCCATCTACTTGCTAGGTGGCCCTTCCTTTGTATAGCTTTTCCCTATTTGTCTCATGAAGAATATTCAATTTCCACTTTTTAAGAGAAGAACAGGAACCTGAATCTTGTAATCATCTTCGATGAAATGTTAAAGATAAATTTCATTTTCTTCCTTTAACTATTCCTATAACTACAAACTCTAATATGGCTATTTACACCCCACCCAAGGTATATAAGTTTATTTCAAAATCTCCCTTGAAAATATGTATTATGTATTTTGCCTCTCCAAAAAATTTTATGGGTCAAAGAGAGCCTATTAAACAAGGCAAAAGTTTTTCTACACTTTCACAACTTGGCTGTTGTGACAGTGCCATTTTTACCACGTGGAGGATTGATCTGGCTAATTCAGACCTTTCATTTGACAGGGGAGCCTCTAGATTAATCACGTGTACAATATTTCAACGTATATAAGACCCAATAGTACATGTGTATTAGGTTTTGCCTCATGTATCAACAGCCGTCCAATTTTTAATGTTTCTTAAGTTTTAACCAAGGAAAACATTAATTTTAGGTGAGTATTTTATGCCACGTGGCAAATGTCTTTGGGACTGAAATTTGGTATGTGACATGGGGTTGACCAAATGCACACATGGAGAAGTGGAGTGTGCTAAATAAGTTTCCACATGTGAGATACCTGTCACAGCAGGTATCTCTCTGCAACATTGCAGCAGTAAACCAGGAAAACAAAATGAATTTTTTTTTTGTAATTTTGTCCCATTTTTTTTTTTACATATTTCATTGACTGAAAAATAAGTTAATGAAAAATGGAAAAACATCCTATCCCTTGATGGCAAATTTTTAGTGATTTAACACGAGAATGTTAGAAAAAGACTAAATTATACGATTTATATGTTGATAAATTAATTAATTAATGGGTAATTCTGAGGCATAGCTATTGATTACTGTGTCCCATCCAACATTCATGTAGGTAAATTACAAGAAATTGTAAAAATTTAATACTTATATAACTAATTTAGTTGTACCATCTAACTTAAAGCACATAATTATTATAATTATGATTTGTGTTGAGGGAGGACTCTGAGATGTGACTAGAATATCTTGGGTATGGATGTAAATAGGCATACTGCAATGGTTTTTATCATTTTTAATTTAGGTAACAAAATGAAATTTGCCTTCAAATTTATTTTTATTTTTATTTTTATTACAGTTTTGTTAATTTTATTTTAGTTAGTTATTATAACACGTGTAATTCTGATCTGTAATTATTTTTTTATTTAATTTAATGGTGCATTGAGAGTG
>JAUPMG010005968.1:0-15896 GCA_031762675.1 Pachysandra terminalis | reverse complement strand
TAGTTTTACCCAATAAGGGCATTGGTTGTAATGGCCAAGGTTTGAGGGGTACTTGTTGCCATTATGTCAAACCTGAGGGGGTGTCGATGTAATTTACCCTAAGTCTTAATAACTTTATATTATCTGTAAAACTAAATGTTATTCCTTATAATTTTCGCTTTTTAATATTTTCTGAAGTTATATATACCGAATTCATGGGTTTGCAGAATTGCAATTCATGGACATTTGGGCCCTCTTGCAAATAACATTGTTTGTCTGAATTAAGCTTTTAATGAGTAGATCTGAGCAGAGCTGTGCAAAGCACGCTCACTCAGTTCTTTTACAGCCCCTGTTTTTGTAATGTGAAGACCCCATTATTTGTTATTTAAATGCTTCAACTTTTTACCACCATCACAATATTCTATTACACCCTTTTACTTTTTGAATATTCTTTTTCACAATTTTTTAAAATGCTCGTTATGATTTCACTTAACTAGGTGATCTCTGATTTCATTTTTTGCACTGATTGTTCAAAATTCTAATGTTATAGGTGGTTCCGATTCTTGTCAGTAGTTTGGCAAATTGTTGAAAATTTCATGTGGTCATGACTAGTTTGGCAAATATGTTATTCACCCAAAAATTTTCATTATAGATTGTATGGTGGATTTTGAAACCATGAGATTGAAAGCCTGATCAAGTAGAGTAAGAATTAACCAGCACTGAGCAAACAGGTTCATCACTTGGGTTCCCCCTCCAGAGGGAGTCATCAATTTGAATTTTGATGGTCCATACTTAGGTAACCCAGGTCCTTCAGGCATTGATGGTTTTTGTAGAGTTCATTTAGGGAGGCTTGTTCATGCGTTCTATTGTCCCATTAATAAGTGGAATGCGATGTGTGCCGCGATTTTTGCAGTGGTTACAGGTCTTTGAGAAGCGAGATCTTTGGGCTTCCGATCCATTATAGTCGAGGGTGATTCCTCATCGGTGGTAGCTTGGCTTATGCAGTCTTGGGAGTACTCTTGGAGACTCAGACATTTTTTTCAGCATGCTCATCTTATGGCCAGAAGCTTGGTCATATTGTTCTCCCATGTGCCTACAGAGGCTATTGATCTTGCAGATGTTTTAGCTAGGAGATCTCACAGGAGATGCTTCGCAGGAGAGAGTAGTTTGTTTCCTTTTGGTTTACAGCGTTTGGTTTGATTGAGCACTCTATATATGTCGTTTACATTTTTTTAAGTGACCTAATTGTTCGGTTGCATTGTTTGTCTCTTTCATTGTGCTGTATGTTGACCACTTCAGTCAGTATACACCTTGTACTTTGTGATATGCTATGATTGAGATATTCATCCAAATATATATAACTAGTAGTTTGATGAATTATTGAATAATTTGGTCATACATTTTCCTTAAGTTTTAGAATATCTATATTGGTCAATACTGTTCCGAGAGTGTGTACCATACTCCAGAGACTGTCAAACTAAAAATTGACTAGAGAAAGTGGTTGAACAGGTCTTCAGATACATATGATACACAGGGCAAGATTAATCCTTTGAGGATGATATTACCTTTCATTTCTTGAAAGATCAGAGGATGGGCACTCCTTCCAAGAACTCATGAGTAGAACCTCTGTTCTAAAACTCGCCAAGTTGACTCGAAACTCGGTCGAGTTAACTCGACAGTTTTTCAAGATAACTCGGTAGAAAACTCAGTCTAGAGTTAACTCGACCGAATTCGTAATTAACTCGATGAGTTTCTTGAAAATCGACTCGTTTCAATTCGTTTAAGAGAAAAAAAAAAACTCAATCTAGAGTCGAGAGAATGGATTCTTAAATTTGTAGCTCCATTTTTCCCTCCAACTCAGATGAGTAATGAATCTGAGTTCCCTTTTCTTGGATTCAACCATTTTCTTGTTTAGTTCAAGCTTTCTCCTCCTTGGAAAGAGAAGAGAGCTCTGAATCGGAATTTCATATGCTTTCTCAACTCTCTCAAAACAGAGAAAACCTAAAACCCTTCAAGTCTTTCAAAGCTTAACCTCTTAACTTCCTTGTCTTTTTAATGCCCAATAGACAAACGAAGGTTTTTGCCCACTAGGCAAACGAAGGTTTTTTTCTTAAAGAAGTAGGTAGAGGTTTTAGGCTCATCATGGATCGAGCAAACCAGCTTTGCTCCACAATTGACTGTTTATTTTTTTAAATATATTATTTTTTAATTATTAAATTAGTATTTTCTTAACTCTTGAACATTTATTACTTACAAGTAAAAGAATATATAAATAAATATTATTTTATATAAAATTTATAACTTAAAATTAAATAAAGCATTAAAATGTTAAATGTATTGATCTCATTTTAAAAAATAACTATTTATATAGTTTTAAATCAAGTTTTAAGTGCTATTAAAAAATTATACTAAACTTATTAATCTAGTATTTATATATATATATATATATATATTTCAATTCGAGTTATCTCGACTCGAGTCGAGTTTTTGAGTTAACTCTATTCAGTAAAATTTCGAGTTGAGTCGAGTTTCTGTGTTTTCAAACACCGAGTAGAACATCAAACTTCTCATCCATTCAGAGGTGAGCTTCTTCAGCAAGTTGATGATTATAGAATATGTTACAGCCTATGATGAAGAGCTCTCCTCTTCCATGGTTTGGAGGATTCAAAGTAGATGATCTATCACACTGAGGAAGAGTTCTCAAAAGAGCATGTGGAAAGAAATTACAAGGCTGATAGGCCTGGTTTAGATCATGAAGATGAGTACACCACAGAAGCAGAATTTTTTTCCAAACTATGCTCTTTGATGGTATTACATAATAAAGTCCCATTTGATTAGAAGGAAGTAGTTAATAACTACATGAATAACAGTTTCATCACTCCCATTTCTAAAAGAGAGGGTATTGTAGAACCTTCTAATTATCAAAGGATTAGTCCTATGACATTCATGCTCCTCTCTTAATCACTCTTCTCTTAGGACAGCCAGAAGAGGAAATCAATTGGAGGCAGAAGTCCAGGCTGCAACAGATATAGGAAAATATTTTTTTTTTCACCAGATAAGTTATGTATTGGGAGGGAGAAATATTTGATTTCTAAAACTAAAGTCGATGAGAAGTCATTGAAACATATAAGAGGGTTGAGAAGGCACTGTCAGTTTATTTCAAAATATTATATTTTATTTGGAGATGTCTTAAGATTAAGTATATGGAGTTGAATGGCTTTGCTGAAGGAGCAAGCAAACAGATCAGAGAACACTTTCAACCTTGATATTTTGAAATTTACGAAGATAAGGATCCTGGTCCCATGGATTCACTGTGCTGCTACTTTTGGAATTTGGAGTACTAGAATATCTTGTATACATTTTGGAAGTATTGGTTAACAAGAGCTTGATTACCGCTTTTCTATTTCTTTCTATATAATTGGGTGCAATTGAACCTTCTGATTGTTGACCAATTTAGTTTGTGGAGTTTTGAAAACAAACTCCATTAATTTTGTAGTGGTGCTGGACTTTGTACAACTCATAACCAAAGAGCCATCTTGAAGATAGACAATTGTTGATGGAATCCTCATTTATAAGTATAGTGAAAAGGTTTATGATAAGAATTCAGTTGCTCTTTGTTGATTTGATGATGGAAAATATGGATTTGGCCTTGATGGAAGAAGTGGTTTAAAGGTTGTATAAATTCAGCGTATTTCTCAATATTTATTTTGGATCCCTTAAAAGGCCTCTGTATGACTTCTTGGGGGGGGTGGTTGGGGTGGTTTCATTTTGTACGTTTTTATCTACATTGTTTTTCACACTGGTGGTTTCATTTTGTACGTTTTTATCTACATTGTTTTTCACACTGGTAGGGGGTGTATTAACGATTCATCAATAAGGTGGGAATGTCATTTCTCTTATAGGGTTATATATGGGTAACGTGTCAATCTACTTTTTTTCATCATGCAGATGATATTATTGTAATTCTTGAGCTCATACATAGTAGGATGTGAACCTCAAAACATCGTCCGTTGATATGACATTATGTCAAGTCCAAAAATTAATATGTAATGAATACCAAACGGACACACCCTTCAGTATCTTGGGCATAGCGAGAAAAAAACGGCCTAGACAATGTGTGGAATGCTTTAGCAGAGAGTCAAAAGGTAATTGAATTTCAGGATCAGTTCAAGAATTTTAAGAAACTTGAATGAGGACAAAATCTGTATTTTGCTTGGAGATAGGCTACCCGTTATCAAGTGAATGCTATCAAATCTCCTATGTATTATATTCAGTTTCAAAATCCCAATAAAGTAGGCAAAGAAGTTGGAGAAGAAATTTACTTTCTATGGAGGGAGGTAATGATAAGAAGGAACATTCGGTGAATGAAAAGAGGTGTTGAGAGGGGCATTACTTTTTTTGAGTTAATGGCTAAGGTGACTCTTTATAATCTTTAATAGCATACGGTTTTATGTTGTTCCAAGCATTGGCTCTAATTTCAACATATGGGATACCAATACTTATGTCCATCTTATTAAGTTATTAACCCGGAGAAGAGCACCTCCAAGATTTTCTTGTATTCTCCTTTTGCACGTCTTGATATTGATAACATTGTAGGGTCAAACTCTAGAAAGACTATCTGTAGTCTTACATCCAGTCTATGCTGCATGGAAAATTTTAGGCATCTCCATTTCAAACACCCATCAGATTCTGGTACTCACAGCATCTGGTACGACACTCAAAGATTTCCTTTCCTTTCTTTTTTGTATCAAAAATTAAAATCTAACATGGAAGATGAACTATGGGTTTCCTATAAAAGGTTTCCAATCAGATATTAGAATATTATTATGTTCATCAAACCCTTTTATATGAGGCAGTTGATTATATATGATATAGTTTTAATCCAACTTATACTATGAGTTCCAGCTAATAATATTTAAATATCTTGTAGCAAATCCTAATTTCGTGAATTTATTAAATCTAACACTTTGTACCCGTGCCAGATTTTGACTCTCATACCTTTACCAATGCAACATAGCATCCATTTCGTCATTGAGTTTCGGTTTCATGACCATTCACTGCAGAAGGATGTTATTGTTGCAGAAGCTCTCTCCTGTTCATCTTCTATTCTTTTTTATTTTTTTATTATTTTTTTTAAATCGAGAGACTGGAGTGAGAGATATTGATGGTTTGGCTATCTTTAAAAAAAATGGTAAAAAGAACAGAAAGAAAGAAAAGAGAGAAAAAAATCTAGACCATCATCATCTGTCCTTGAATTTTAGATCTAGAGTTTGGACATTCAAGCCCAATGGTAATTAGGGGGCTGTAAACGAGCCAAGCTAAGCTTTGCTCAGTTTGCCTCCCTTGTAAACCTTGAGCTCAGCTTAGACTCATTAAAATGTTTTGGGCCTAACCTCAGCTGAAGCTCGTTAGTTTTTTTGCGCTTAGACTCGACTTGCAAAAGCTCGGTTCACAAAAAGCTCGGCTCATGAAACGTTCGGCTTACAAAAGAGCTCAGCTTGGTCCAAATACAATAATATTATAGCTAATGATTATTATTATTATATATAATATAACATATTAGCATGTATGTTTATTATTAATATATAACATGTGATATAGGGATATAGATTTGCAGTATCATATACAAACCAAGCCGAGCTTTAACCGAGTTCAGCTTACCCGATCTTGTCTCAAGCTCATTAAGATAATGAGTTTTTTTTTTTGGGGGGGGCTTGGGACCGACATGCAAGCCTAATTATAGAGCTCAAGATCGGCTCATTAACAACCCTTGTGGTAATTCTCTCCTATGTCTTTTTTAGGGTATTAGTCAATCCAAAGCCTAATTCCATGCTTCCTAATTATGTAGAGCCCTATTGGTAATTCTTTCATATGTCATTTATAGGGCATTAGTAATCCAAAGCCTACTTCCTTGCCTCCTAATATTGAAGCCCTTTGGTTCCCCTAAAAACTCAAGGTCTTTTTGTGGATGGTGGCTCCCATGGGTTAACACATGAAATGTTATTTAGATAAGGAAAAAATATAAAAAGTTAAGAAATATTTATCATAGCACTCAAGGATTGGAGACTTGACCTCAACTGCTCAATTAAGTTAGCATGTTAATTATTTATCGTCTTTAAGAGCCAAGAGTCATTCAAATGTGTGGGTTTCCCCAGGGGGATGAGTCCTCTAGGGGCTACCCGGACCCTTCTAGGGTTGGAGGCATAATCAGAGATCATGACTGCCTTATTTTACGTGTCTATTCTTGTTGGAACATCTCATTCTCTCATGTGCCATGCTCTGCTAACTAGCTGGCAGATAGTCTAGCTAAAGGAGGGGTGGAGCAAGAGTTCTTTTATGGGATACTAACAGAGGGGATGCTAGGGGATAGAGGATGACTCATATTCTAGGATTTTTGCAGCACTGTATTTGTTTTATCTGATGTAGTTTACCCGTTTTAGGACTTAGTTTTTTTTTTGATCATTAACAACAATGTCATTAATCATTAAAGAATATTACAAATCAGAGCCTCACGAAATGTGATTCAGAAAAAACATATTGTAAAATTGATTACAAATGAACAAGAAAGAAAAAAAAGAGAAAATTGTACAAGACTATCCAACTGTCATCTCAATCAGTTCTCCCCTAGGCATACCAGCCCCAAAATCCACTCTCTCCACACCTCTTCTAGCCCAAGTATCTGCAACAGCATTAGCTGATCTTAGCACATGGCTAAAAGAAATGCACAAACCGTTTGAGAGATAACGAGGATGTCTAATCCAATGGGCATATCTCCAAGGGTAACTATCCTCACCTTTCATCCACGAAATAACCAACTGAGAATCACCTTCAATTTGCAGAGGCTCCAAATTCAACTTTCTAGCTTCAACCAAAGCGGCAATCATAATTCGGCAGTGATAGAGTCCGCAATACCAATCGGACCAGAAAAAACATGCATAATGTCACCATCCGAATTCCTGAATACCTCTCCAGCCCCGATCTTCCTGGATTACCCAAGGAAGAGCCATTGAAATTGACCTTAATATAACCCCTAGGCGGCGCCTTCCATATCATGATCTTCGTTGGATTTCTTGCCAGAGAAAAAATCAACTCGTACCAGTTTCTAACAATACAATTCATAGATATTCCCCTAAATTCCTGCTTTACAGACATCCTGCTAGCCACCAAACCCATAATGGAATCAATAAGCCAAGAGGAGTGTTGAATCTCCTAAAAAACATGCCTATTCCACTCACACCAAATAGCCCAAAGAACCGAGAAGAAAATTGCCTCACAGACAATCCTGCCTCTTGATCCCAAACCCTGAAATCGCCATTGGTCAAGCATCTCTACAATGTGTTCCAGTACGACCCAGTCTACTCCCATCAACTGCAAAAGATACATCTGGATCCCTCTTGCCACTGAGCAATGTAGAAACAGATGATCCACTGTCTCCCCTTGGTTCCTGCACATGAAACAAATATGTGAAGAGATAGCCAAATTGTCTCTCCTCCTTTGGAGCATATCACATGTATTTATATGATAAAGTAAAGCAGTCCAAACAAATAATCTTACTCTAGGGGGAACTTATGCCTTCCAAAACTTTAAAACACTAAAAGGAGGAGAATTCGAATTCTCCTCCCGACCAAGTAAAAGAACGATTTAGTTGAAAAGACACCACTAGACTCCAAAGGCCAAACCCAATAATCTTTACAATCTGGATCAATGAAACAGAACTTAAGGATATCAATAAGACTCGAAAACTCCTCTAACTCCGCAATTCTGAGATCTCTTCTAAAAGAGAGATTCCAAACTATACCTGTGGAAGACCAAGAAAGGATATCAGAAACCACATCATCCCTATGTTGTGCCACCATAAATAATCTATGGAATCTATTTTTAAAAATTGACTCACCCCACCATAGATCATGCCAAAAACGAGTTAAAGAACCCGTACCCAACCCAAAGCGAATAATAGGATAGAAAGAAGGATCTAAAGTAGAAATGGTTTTCCAAGGACTATGCATATAAATTCTAGCAGCTTGATTAATATCCCAAGTATTAAAACTTATCCCATACTTACAATAATCTTATATCGAAGAGCGTCTATGTCATTGCCGAAACGCCATAGCCATTTGCCAAGCAGAGCAGAGTTCTGACGTTGAATGTTGCCCAGATTGAGACCACCTGCTTCTTTGCTCTTACACACCAAATCCCATCTAACCAAATGTTCCTTCTTAATATCCCCTCCTCCCACAAAAAATCCCTTTGTGCCTTCTCCAAAGCCTTAACCACTTTATCCGGCTCTCGGAACAGGGACAGGTAATAAATGGGAAGGCTAGCCAGCACCGATTTAATCAAAGTAACTCTTCCTCCTAAGGATAATAATTCATTTTCCAAGTGGCCAATCTCTTTTCAACTCTCTCAATAACAAGAGACCAAAAGGAAAAGGATCTAGCACTACCCCTTAAAGGGAGACCAAGATATCTAATAGGAAGCTGAATGACTTGATAACCCAAATAATTAGCAAACTGCTGAATCTGATCCTGCTCCAAATGAAACCCTAATATGGTCGATTTATCCACATTAACCTTAAGGCCTGAAACCATCTCAAAACATCTTAAAATGGCCTTGATCCAGTAAGCCTGCTCCTTAGTAGCCTTAAAGAATAAAATAGTATGCATATTGCAAATGGGAGACAGGCACTCTATTCCTTCCAACCAAAAAACCACTAATGCGACCCATTTTTTCAGCTCGAGCCAGAAATCTACTTAAAACATCCTCCACTAGGGTAAAAAGAAGAGGAGATAGTGTATCGCCTTGTATAATCCCTCTAGACGACACAAAATGACGATGAACACTCCCATTAAAAAGAAACAAGAAGGAAACCTTCGATAAACATCCACTTCCTCTACTTAATGCCAAACTCCTTCCATTCTAACACAGAGTCAATGAAACCCCATTCCTCCCTATCATACGCCTTCTCCCAATCCAATTTACACATAAGATCTGGAATACCACTCCTCTCTCTTTCCTCCACTACCTCATTTTCCACCAAAACACTATCAAAAATTTGTCTCCCAGCATTGATTCGGAGAGACTACGCTCCTAATCACCTCTTTAAGCCTCTCGGCCAAAACCTTCGCGATAATCTTAAAGAGACCAGTAATCAGACTTGTAGGTCTAAAATCCTTAAGCCCACTGGTCCCTGACTTCTTGGCAATCAACACCAGGAAGGTTTCATTGGTGTTCTTATTGATCACCCCATTAATAAAAAAAACTCCTTAAACACCCCCATAAGATCCTCTTTAATCACCTCCCAACAATCTTGAAAAAAAGCCATAGTAAACCCATTTGGCCCTGAAGCCTTCTCTCTCTTCATACCCATAATAGCCTTTCTAACCTCCTTAATCTTGAAATGTCTCTCCAACCATAAAGCATGATCAGAAAATAAAGCTACCCCCGGAACATTTCTAAGATTAATTACCAGATCTTGCTCTGAAGTATACAACTTATCATAAAAACTCCATCATAGCTCTCGTGATACTTCCCATCTCCTCTATTCTCCCCCCATTGACCAAAAGATTGGTAATAGCATTTGTTTTAGCTCTACCATTAGCCATCTTATGAAAAAATCTAGTATTCTCATCCCCTTCTTTAAGCCAAGTAACCCTCGATTTCTGTCTCCAACTAATCTCCTCCTGTCTGAGAATATTATCCAACTATATTTTCTTACCATTTGTCCTTTTCTGTTCCCATACAGGGAGCCCCCTTTGTTGTTCCAATAAATCCAATTCTTCAATAGCATCACAAAAAAATTTCTTCGTCAGATATCTCCAAAACAATCTCTATTCCAACCTTTAATCTTATTTTTTTTTATATTTAGGAGATCTCATAAAGGAGAATCCAGCAAAACTAGTTTCATCCCTATCCCTTTCCACCCACCATCCATCCACCTCATCTAAGAACTTGCTATGGGTGAGCCACATGTTTTCAAACCGGAAAGGAGAAGGACCCTGTTGAACCAAATCCACAACCACCCAAAAAGCCTCCCTATCTCTATAATCAATAGGACCGTAAACACCCGAAAGCTTCCACTGAAAACCATCATCCAAATTTTTAAAAATCACTAATAAGCAAAAAGAGCCAATCGACACCTCACCACCCTCTACTTTATCAATATCCCACATAACAAGAATCCCCCCTAAAGAACCCACGGCTGGAAGAAAGACCCATTTCCTATTCTGTGTACCCCAAAGTTTACACATCAAACCCCTTCATATCAATTGTTTTTTAGTCTCTTGAATCATCACAATCCACGGTTTAAACTTCCTACACATCTCTTTAACAGCTCTTTTCTTGTTATCTCCCCCCAAACCTCTAATATTCCAGCTGATAATCCCCATTGATCAACCTGAGACGAACTCCCTCCAACACCAAACTTAGGTGACCTCCTTTGATATTTAAGATTCCATTCTAAATTTCGTAACTCCCTTACTATAGGTGAGGCGCTTTTAGGAGCACCCTCACGGCCCTTTCTGAACCTACCCACCGCTTCAGACATGCGAGCACTTACCCCATTCTGATCAGAAGCTTCTAATCTGAATAAATTAGCAATGTCTTCAACACCTGCCCAATCATCCGAAATAAGGCTCTCTCCCTTCCTCCACCTCTTTATCCGAACCCAACTTCCCTTTCTACACTATCCAACCCCCGTAAATCATCAAAAGTCTAGCAAGAATTTAAAGGCATACCTCTCTTCGGTCATCCATTAATAGCCACATCAGTGAAAGGACGTTGGAAGAACAGTGATTTAACCGGCAACTGAAAAAAAGGATTCTAAAAATGGAAGACCCAACCTTGGACTGCTATATCGTTAATCTGCGAATATACCAAAAACATCTTAGGAGAAGCAATATGATCATCGAACATATCTGAATCCAACATGAACCCCGGGGAAAACTGAATATCCTTTCGCCGCTCCCCACTTTCAATCAAGGACCAATTTACGATACACGCATCCCTCGAATTAGGCATGTCCGGAAACAATGCCTCATCCCCGACCCTCAATCCATCTAACACCTTCTCCACCTCCACTGTGTCATACCCTGCCTGAATCAAGTCAAAAAAAATTGATAGTTCATTCTATCTCCATCCGAATGCTCAACAGCCACTGGAGACGAATCCAATGGGATGATCTCAAACTCATATTTAGCCATACCATTCATCTCTGATTGAGAATCTAACTGAGAAGATTCTATTTGAGATGCTTCTTCAAAAGTATCAGAAGAAATAGGAGAAGAAGAAATCGGTAACGCCGTCACCTCCCTTGACAATTCCGGCGGACAAATAACCTCCATCTCCTCCACAAAATCGATAATCTTTTCCCTCGCCACCGGTGAGATTACCGTCAGGGATTTGCACTGTTAAAAGACAGCGTCTGACCCAGCTCTCGTTCTTCACCTCTTATTATTTTTCAAAGCAAAATTTTTGAAGGTGAGGACCAGCTTGTCCAATTTGTGTTGAATCGAGAATAGAGTGGGTTCCAAAGCCCTTAATGATAGGTCCACCACGGATTTAGTTAACTCTTGTCTCGGCCCATCTTCCATACCCGTCAGTCCAACCTTATAATTGTCTGTATTAGCTACATTACCGACCTCGCTCGGCCCAACTTCCACCCAAACTGATTTAGATTTGGGCTTATTAAACACTTTCTCCGGCCCAACCTTGCTTCCAAGCTCCACCTTCTCAACAGACCCACCACAATTTTTATTAAACCGAGCCAAAGACCTGGACCTGGAACTGGCCCTAAACTCACTCCCATATTTGCATAATACCGTGGTCTACCGACCCTATCCATGAATCGACCCCTAGATCGCCCAAAACGCTTATGCATGTCCACACCCCTATGGAAACAATTTGAATTAGAATTCAAATTAGGATTAGGATTATACTTAAAACTCGTTCCAAAAGAAAACAAATCATCCTTATTAGTAACCGAAATCACCCTCAAATCCGGATCCACTCTTTTATTGCCACCTAATACCCCATACGCCACCTCATTGTCTTCAACCTTGGAACCTGAATTTTATCAACCGCTTCTACATCTGACAACTTCTCAAATACAGACAGCGCAACTTGAATGACAAAACGATTAACCCCGATCACCAAGGAGATCGCACGAGGAATGGATAACGGATTACTAGAATTAACTAATAATTGAGCATATTTCATCCAAGATCTATGAGAGGTGATATCGTCAACCTGAATAAATCCGCCACAGCAATCCCCAATTAACTTAAAAATTTCATCCGTCCAGCAATTCGGGGGCAAACCAAAAACAAAGATCCATACACCTCCACTACCAAAGTCTGTAGGAGTTACTATCTTATTGTCACTCCATCTGTTGATAATAACGTCTTGTTTGGACTTGAAAGGGAATGATCTCAGAGAAACCAACATGTCCGCCGAGGCATCGTTGGGAGCGAAGAAAATGGCTTGCTTCTCTAAAAACGGAACGATATCTGGTTCAAAAACGTCATTAAAATATTTCTTAATCTCAGACGCAATAGAGGCCCAAGAGGCTTCACAATTAGGTGAGAGCACCAATGCTCTTTTCCACTTATCTTCTACAACAAGACTATTGATGACTATCTCCGGGCAAAGCCCCCTATGCTTAATACAATTTTTTGGTCCTTTAACAACAGCCTTGTTCACCACTCTACCACTCCGAGCGGCCTCTCCTTAATCTTCAAACCAAAAATTTTCCATCCAACTCTTCCAATCGGCTCGAAAATTTTATAAAATCTATGACCTGCGGTCAGTTCCAAATGAATATATGTCCCTGCCGAATTAATTGTTATCTCGATCACAAGTATCCTGGCATTAAAGACTTTCTTCCAACTTTATTGTTGGACTTTATGTTATTATTGGCTGTCATCGGAGAGCATATGCTTGTACTCACGTTCACTCTTTCATTTTATATATATATATATATATATATCATTCATCAAAAAGTTAGCATGTTAATTAAGAAAGGGAAGCCTTGGAGAAATGCCAATCATTGGCTTAATCATAACCTTTTTTCCGTGCATTGGATTAAGTCCTGGTGGAAGGTTCCTGCTACTCGCTGCTGGATTGGTGATATGATAATATGTGTTTTAAAAATCAATATTAGAATTTAAGATGCTCAAGACTGTAGCAGAACACAGGTTTGCATTGAACCTGCTTGTTGGTATACAGGTTTTAGCATGTTAATTATTTATCGTCTTTAAGAGCCAAGAATCATTCCAATGTATGGGTTCCCCTAGGGGTAGGATCATCAAGTTGAATTTTGATGAGTCCTCTAGGGGCAACCCAGGCCCTTCTAGGCCTAGAGGCATATTCAGAGATCATGACGGCCTAATTTTATGTGTCTATTCTAGTTGGATTAAGTCCTGATGGAGGGTTCCTGCTACTCGCTGCTGGAAAGGTGACATAGTTATACATCTGTTTTAGAATCTAAGATGCTCAAGACTGTAGTAGAAGACAGGTTTGTTTCGAACCCGTTTCTTATCATATAGGTTATAGAGATGTTGCTGCCACATTAAGTGGCGAGAAGGAAGGTTTAGGTGAAGGGCTTGTTGTGAAAATATATATTTGAGGGTAGTAAGACGAGATGAATCATGTAATAAACTAATTCTCAGAAATGAATGAGTAAGCAATAACAAAGAGGATAAATAAACTTATCGATTTGTAGACCGAGGCATGTATGAACACTGTCCTTGATACTAATATTTCTCCCTATTGTATTGTATCCTTAGTACCAGGATTCAATGGTCCTTGACCACCCAATAGGTTGCACCATCTACCGGACTTGACATTGTAAGACTCAAAAAGAAGGGAAGAGAAATAATGATGGAATATAGGGTTCAATTGAGATGTACAAATGGGTGGAGAGAATCTCTATTTATATAGTTCCTCACACCCTTACAAAGGGACATAGTGACTTTTCAAGGCACCTTTTCAACCAACAGGTGTGTCTAAAAGACACATCCTTCTAAAATGGCTAAGTAAGGCCCAAATCCATAAATGATCTAATGGGTTAGAAATTTCAAAAAATGCAATGCTTAAGATATGACAATTAGGTTCAACAAATCCACAACACTAATTGCTAAAAATGATTCAAATTTTGAATTAATTCCAACAATTCCCTCACATGTTTCAAAATTTCAACATAGAAATATTGAAAAAGGATATGTCGAGTGATAAAAAAGAGCAAGGTGAAATGTACTTGTGTCTTTTGGACTTGAACTGACACTTAAAATTTGCAAGACAGAGTATATAGAGATTTGATGATATAAATGTCTTGAATTGAACCTCTTTTGTGTATACCTTCCATTCTTGCAACCCACACGCCTTACCACTATCTTACTTTTAAGCGCGGTGACACATTACAGCCATGCGCCTCTTGGAAAGTCATGAGTGCGTTACAGAATAAACTCAATTCTCAACAGAAGCGACATCACTTCTACACCTACTAGGTGAGTTCCATCAAGTGTTTAATTGCAACTAAACATACCACATTTTAAGGCTATGGTATTCATTAAAAGTCTTATATGACTCAACCTTCAGTTGCAATTAGCACTATAAACATCCTAAGGAGGAAGGATTTCTCAAGAATAATTTCATTTTAATACAGTACTGACAAACTCCTTAGTGACTTGTTTTTCCCATTGAACCTAATTCTTGGGATCTTTATTCACTCAGGTTACCAATTGTTTCTGCTATGGGCTATAATCCCATCCCCCTCAATGTTTTGCACATTAATCTCTTTGTTAGTGGCTTAAAGGAGCTGTCAGACTCCCTGAATATGTCGTGACATTTGATACTCACAAACTGACAGCTATCATAAATATAGTAACTAGTATATCAATATACACCACCATTTTACCTTCTTCAAGGTAATTTCAGGGGATCGTTAGAATTGATTCAAAATTTGAATCATTTTTAGCAATTAGTGTTGTGGATTTTTTGGGCCAAATTGTCACCTGTTAAGTGTTGTATTCTTTGAGCCTTCTAGGCCCATTAGATTGTTTATGGATTTGGGCCTTATTTAGCCTTTCTAAAGGGATGTGTCTACTAGACACACCTTTTTTTTTAGAAGGTGCCTTGAAAAGTCACTATGTCCCTTCGTAAGGCTGTGAGGAACTCTATCAATAAAGATCCTCTTCACACATTTGTACTTCTTAATTGAATCTTGGTGAATCCCAAATTCCATCGTTCTTTCTTCCTTTCCTTTCTTTTTGAGTCTTAACATGTCTAGTGGTACACCACCAGTTCACCTCGAGTCCGATAGACGGTGCAACCAAATGAGAGGTAAGGACAGTTGAATCCTGTACGTTGGTCACCAGCAACCTAGTCACTAAGGATACAATCAAATAGAGGCGATATCAATGTCAAGGACAGTGTCCATGCACGCCTCGATCTACAAATCGATAAGTTTATTTATTCGCTTTATTATTGTTTACTCATTATTCATTTCCGAGAATTAGTTTATTACGTGATTCATCTTGTCTTATTAACCTCAAATACATATTGTATCCCAGACTCTTGTTGTCCTAATAGAACTATTTCTCACTGATTTGGAACTATATTGAAAGAGTGTTGAAGGTCTGCAACGAATGGGTTAAATCATTTTTTTGATCACCAACGGTCATATTGTTGCTTGAATGAGCGCTTACTTATTGGGTTATGTTTTCTGAAAAGATACGACCCAAACGACACCAAGGTTTACGATGTCAATGTCGCTAGTCTACTTCGGCAACATGGAGAAAAGTGGGGAAATTTGAGGGAAAAGTGGAGAAATCTTAGGTTTTTGGTCCCAAACTTTAAATAT
This sequence comes from Pachysandra terminalis, assembly GCA_031762675.1. Lineage (NCBI taxonomy): Eukaryota > Viridiplantae > Streptophyta > Magnoliopsida > Buxales > Buxaceae > Pachysandra > Pachysandra terminalis. The sequence continues at coordinate 61 of JAUPMG010005968.1, read as the reverse complement.
GTCTAATTAAGGCCTAAATGCATCCAAATGCATCAAAAAATGCCTACACATTAAAAGTCAT
>JAUPMG010005947.1:0-15897 GCA_031762675.1 Pachysandra terminalis | reverse complement strand
AATTATGCAACCATCAAACATTAATTTAAATAATCCTAAACATTCATGAGATTAAACCATAAAATAAAATAGGGTTAAATCAACACCCTACCTGGAAATTTACCTGCTCATAATCGTAGAAGAAATCAAGTTGTCTTTGATTATCTCCATATAGTTTATCCCAGCTTGAATCCCCAAACAGTCCAAGAACAGAACTTAAAAAAACAGAAAACACCCTAAAACGTTTTCTCTAATTCGTTCCTCCTCTGGCTATTCTCTCATTCTTTTTTCTTAAATACCTTCCTATTACAACCCTAATTAACCCTGAGAGAACCCTTCAAAATCGCGTGAGAGTCGCGTCAGCGTCGAAGCCGGAATTAGAATCCTTTCCAAATTGGAACAGTCGATGGCGATCGATCTCTCATAGTCACTCAATCTATAATGTCGATCGATCCAAACTGGAGATCGATCGACAATGTATTTTTGCAAGTTTCTTCCTTGTTTGAGCTCCTTCACTTGGGCTTCTCTTTGGCTTCACTTTAGCTTCACTTGGGATTCACTTTGGCTTCCCTTTGACCATCATCCTTTGGCACGATCCACTGAATTTAAATATTAAGGAGTGCTTCCTTAACTCATTTTTCTGCATATCCCATCAAACCTGAAATCCAACAAAAGTGCATCAATTCTTCAATATAAACATATAAAAATGACTAATAATCATTAAGCACAAGTCTAGAAAGTGCAAGTATTGCATACTTATCAGGTACTATGATTGTTCTTGTGTGCATCTTTCATAGATAATTCCGGATAGACAATTGGGAATAGGAGTGCTACTATTTCTGAAAGTCTGAAGGTCGAACCATAAGGATGTAGTGTGTGGTAAGTATACTAGATTAGAATGTCTTCATAAGACATGATGATCAAAGACTTGTAATCAGTTGACCAATAAACCTTATGAAAATCTATTTATAACCCTAATCCATAAAAAAAACCCATGGTTTCCCCTATTTTCACCATGTCGCCGAAGTCACCTGGTGACATGTCTGGCGACATCGACATCGTAAACCTTGCCCATCCATACCCCATGTAAGGACTAATTGTAGCCTTGACCCTAGTATGGAATATCCGTACAGAAGAAGAAGACCTTCCAAAACCTCTTATACATATGATTTAACATAATATTAGATTGTTTCTATATCATTATATTGAATATGCATACTTTTAGCGAATAGATGCTTCTTATGTGCTCATGATTAATTTGCATGTTATGCATGAATGATATTGTTTATGGTTATATGATGATGTGATCGGTACTTTAGAAGGATAACTTTGTGATAATACACTTCATTTATATAAGTGGGATGAATCTTCACCATATATATATATAATTATCTGTAATTGATCTTAATACATAAGTGTGTCATATATATATATGCATTATGATAGTTTAGATTATGAGAATGTCTCTCATCTGCGTGCTTGATGAATATATGTGTGATCATTATATATATATATGTATATATATATATATAGATATATATCTGTGTGTGTGTGTGTGTGTGTGAACTACCCCGAGTTGGGTGGACCCTCGATAGATCGGTTTTATTGGAGTAGCCATCTGTGAACTATCTCGGGTCGAGTGGACCCTAGATAGATCGGGTTGATTCGAGTCGCCACCATTCAATGGGTTCAGGTGTGAATGGTCACCTAGGTAAGTCATTAATCTCAAAAAATAGACCCAAAATATATATATTTTAAACAAGGTCTAACCAGAACGAGTAGGGAGGTTCAGTTAAGAGAGTAGGAAGGTATTAGGCACCCACTCTCCTACGGATCAACCGGCTACCTGTTCTAAGTTTATTTGGCCAATTAAATTAAAATCCAAAGAAAATAAAAATCTAAAAAAAATTCAAAGAAAATCAAAATTGAATCAGATTCCACTACGATTACAAGATTCCTGCTTCTAAAATTAGTCAAAATATTCAAATACAAGGCAAGGTGCCCAGATTAAATCAAAAACGAAAATGAAGTGGTTGCATTTGGACTCATGGTAAGCATGGTAATTAACCAAATCTAACAAGAGGACTTTAAATAATTAATGGGGTTTACTCATGGTTTTAAGGATCTAACCGATCCAGTCCGGATCTGCCGGTCCATATCGGGATCAGCCAAGACCAGTCCAATCCTAAACCATGATACAATTACTGTATCAAGTGGTTTGGATCGGACCGGTCCAACCGATACTGAACTGGACCGGCTGATCCGGACCGATCCTTGCAACCTAAACATATCTTCTTCTCAATCCATTCTGGCGGCATCCCTCCATTTCCGGTGGCATCACACCCAACCCGTAAGCATCTTTCCTTCTTCTTCTTCATCTTCATCATCTTCTTCTTCTTCTTCTTCTTCTTCTTCTTCTTTTTCTTCTTCTTCATGTCCTTCTTTTTCCACCATCTGCAACCGCACGATCTGGCCTCTTTCTTTTCTCCAACCATCTCCGGCGGGGGCAGCCATTGACGGTGGGCATCCTCCGATGATCAATCCAGTAAACTTTCTCCTGTCTCTCCTCTTTTCTTCTTCCACTTCTTCATTTTATTCTTCTTCTTCCTTCCTCCCTCATTCTTCAGCCATTAACCACCACTGATTACCCACCTCTCCTCTCTTCTCCATCCAAAAAGCCCATCTCTACGATTCTCCAACCACCTCCCGCAACTTCCCATTGTCTATTCCACCATCTGCAATCTCTCTCCCTCCACTCTGTTCTCTCCTATCCTTCATCTCTCAGCCTTAAACACCAACACCCACCTTCCCTCATCCATTTCCCTCTATCACATTCTTCCTCTATTTCGAACTAGTAAACCTCTGTTCTTTTTGCTACAACCTTCAGCCACCGCAACCATCACAGCTCACCTCTCCTTTTGTTCTCTCTCTTTAATTCTCTCAGTCTGAACCAACCTACAGACCTTAGTCACTTCCGGAGGTTGAGTGCCACCGGAGTTTAGGTACCATAGTTAAAGCTCCAATTTTTTTTTAAGGACGATCCAAACTGTTTGGATCGGACACGGATCGGCCGATACCTGACCAGATCGCCGATCCATATCGGGATCAGCTCGAACCGGTCCAATCTGCGATCCTGACAATAAAAACCAGGACTTCCTAGATTCAATCTGAAAATTTTTAACAACTGAAGCTCAAAAATAAATGGGATTTAAGCACATGAAAACAAAGAGGGAAAGCAACTTATTCTGATTCCTATGGATCAAGACGCACACGAGAACGAGAGAAAAATGAAACAGTGCATGTTTCCTTTACAATCAATCAATCAACCACAAGAAGAAAAAAAAATAAAAATCAAATGATGCAATGAAGCAGACACATACGGAAAAAAAAATAAATTAATGTGTGAACAAAAATAAAAATTGATCAGAACCTGATCTTAAAGCCATCAACCAAATCATAGAAACAAGATCTTGTAGCAACGAATCAGATCAAAAGAAAAAAGATTAAAATTCAAACTGATCTCATAGAAAGGTATTGCTACAATGCATTGAAAGTAAATAAAAGCAAATTAATTAAAAATACCTGTGTCGTAGCAAATTGAGTTTGCACAGTTCGTTTTCCCCTTTTGAGCTTTCGGCTTGGCCTGACTTGATGGTGTTGATCGAGGGATGATTGCAGGAGTAATCAAATAAGGAATTAAGATGGGGTTTTCTAATTTGGGGTTCGATGAGAAAGTTTGAGATGCGATTTCTAAGGCTTGCGAACAAAGAAGGTTGGGGTGTTGGGATGGGATTCTATTGAAGAAGCTACAGGGGTTTTGAATTGGGACAAATAGGAGATGGGATTTCTTGGTTTGATTCAACAAGGGCTTTTGAGATGAGATTGACTAGGATTTTTACTAGACTTTGGGTTTGATTTGGCTGGGGTTTCAAGCTCTTTCCAATGGGGTTTTATCCTATCTGAATCATCTAGGGTTTTAGGTAGCTCAGATTGGGGGTTCTCTGCCAGGGTAAATAGAGGTTGATGGAGATGGACGAACAGAAAAATCCAAGAATCAGATTTTGGGAATTTACGTCTTCTCCACCGAGTTTTGCAACTCCCTTTTTCTTTTTCTTTTTTTTTTGCTTCCCCCTCTTCGCTTCGATACCCTTCTTTTTATAGCCATTGATGGCTAAGATCGCCAGCGATCGATCCCTTTTTCCTTCATGAGAATTGGAATTGATGTTAAGAATTATAATTCCAATTCTAATTCATTAAGAATTGGAATTATGTAGAATTGAAATTTTCATGATTGGATGTCAACAAATAAGAAATTTGGAATTTTAATTTTTAATATTTTTGAGTTTTTAAAATTTTTAATTTATATTTATAATTTTAATTTTTTTAATGTTAATTTGGCATTAAAGATAGATGTAAATCAGACCGACCCAACATCCATTTGAATCCCACGGGGTAGAGAATTGCAATTAACAGCTTCCCCCAATGAATTTGGCAGCTTCAAAATAGCCTAGAAATGAATTCCGTGGAATTCATGTAGAATTCAAATTCCAATTCCTTAATGCACTCCCAAACGGAAAACTTGGAATTGGAGGCCCCAATTCCACCTTCAATTCCGAGAACCAATCGGTCCCCTAAGAGAAAGAGTTCCAAAGGAATTCCTCTCTCTGAACCGACTTCAATCTCCTCCTTTTTTCTTCTTTTTTTAATATTATTTTTTTACTTCTTTGAACCTTATCCTAATCCCTAATTACCCTCTCAGCTAATCTATTTTAGTACTAATCCTAATCAATGTTTACTTAAACAATGTTAACCTTAATTTTTAAACCAATATTAATCTATATTTTTTCTCTTTAAATAATTATCTACCTAATCCTATTTTAATCATTTAAAACCCACTTAATTACCAAATACCAAAAAATATCATTCTTATCCCCAAATTTTAGAATTTGACCAAATTACAGTCATTTGTTGATTTTTGCAAGAAGACAAATTTTAGAATTTGACCAATTTACAGCCATTTGTTGATTTTTGCACAAAGGGATGAAATCCGAAGTCGGAATATTTTCCGATGTCTCAAAAGTCCAAAATTTGACCCAAAACGATATTAAGGGTAAACCAATCATTTTCTCATTTGATCTCGAAACTAGATGATAGTATACTCGTTGGAATGCATTTTCAACCTGGAATTCATTTATGATGTCAGAAATGGATTTTGGGGAAGCGATGAAACACATGGATTCGACTGAAGGTATTTTGGCAATTTCATAGATTTTTGGGATTTCAATGAGAATTTTGGCTCAAATGGATTGGGATCGGGGACTGAGATTAGAGATAAAAAAATGCCAAGCTCAAGCCTCCAGAAGTTGCAAAGATCAGAAAGCATTTTTTTCATGCAAATTTGGGTGTCTACATTATATATATATATATATATATATATATATATATATATCATCTTTTGTGAATTGCATTAGCAATTAGCATGAATCAAATTGAGCTGCATTGACTACTACCTTGCTGGGATGGTGGTGTTCTATTGTATTGGGGTACTTGTGTGTGCAACCAGATTGGGTACCATTATGAATGTAGTGACTAACCCTATCATTTAATTTGATAATTAAATGCTCTTTAATCCTTTATTTGAATCTTATAATCTAAGTCTAAGAAGAAGGGCTGAATTGGACCATTATGTAAATTTGGAGAATTTGTGGTAACTTGTGTTAATTATTAAACATTAGGTGGACTGGACTTGGTCTCTACACTTTAAAACTTAGATTGGAACATGGACTAGTCGAATGGCCCATTGGACTTAAGGTAAGGTTAATAAAGTAAGTTCAACTCGATTTGAATTAGTTGAGAAAAGGGAACTCTCCCACTAACTCACGATTCCTTCCAAATAGAAGAAGGAAGCTTTCTTTGCTTCACACATCCAAAGCAGAAAGAGAAAGAGAGAAGGAAAGCATGGGTTGGAGTAAAATGAGAGAAGGAAGAAGAAGAAGGAAAGCTAGAGAAAGGAAGGATTTCCCATCTTAAGATGCAAATAACACAAGGCTGAAGAGGTAGGGATTCTCCTAAGATATTATGGTATCTATATTTATAGGTTATGATGATGCTATAAATATTTATGTAGGTGATTTAAGGATTCTATGATTAAGCATGATCATAACTGTTTTAATGAGATCATATGATATTCTGCATATTTGTATTGAATGATATCTGTGTCGGTGATTTGTGTGATTAAATGAATAAGCATGATTATATCCATGTTTTAATGTGACTATAATGTTCGTCATGAGTTCTTATTGATTAATCAAGTTTTTTGGATTTGTTTCATATATGATGAAGGATTTAAGTAATGCTAATCTTCTGTGTAAATTTGGATTGATGAGTTAAGATTTGATTGGGTTCATGTTGATATAAATTAGTTCTTTAAAGTTTGAAAATGAAAAAATGGGTATCTGAGAGTATGGGCACAAAGCCCTAGGAGAAACACTGATTTTTGGGTTAAATTAGTTGTTCGGTAGATCCTCGGCAAATACCGAGACATCTACCGAAAATCCCCAAAACTCAGGATAGCTCTCTAGACAATCTGCTGAGGTCCAGCAAGACCTGTACCGTGACATTCAGTAGGAGCCTCGGCAGATACCGAGACATCTACCGAAAATCCCTAGAACTCAGGATAACTCTCTGGACAATCTGCAAAGCTTCGGCAGGACATGTACTGAGAATTTTGGTAGGATCCTCAGCAGATACCGAGCATCTACCGAAGTCCATTTGACTCCATATTTTATGGGAAGCTCCCATATGATGATTTGAACATGTGTGTGACGTTAGTTAGCCTGCAAAATGAATGGTTACGACCATATGATGGGAGGTATATGATAGGTTTGAGTTTCAGTAAGATATGGCAGATCTGAACATGATATGATGAGAATATAACATTAGAGAGTTCGGATATAAAAATTGGATTGTAAGATGATGTTAGGAAGGTTAGTGATGATAGTGTAGTGAATTGCATTGTGTGAGTGGTGCTAATAGCATCCACTCGTCTGTCTTGAGATTGATTCTAATATCTAATCTGTGTGTGGTGTATGAGTGGTAAAGGGAGTATCCACTAGGTGTCAACATAATGGACTGTATTAGCTAAATTATGTGATGTATGAGTTGTACTGGGAGTATCCACTAGTTCTGTGTATGATTGATAGTGAATCTGGATTGTGAATGGTTTGTGTATGGTGTTGGGAGTATCCACTGAAAGTCAATGTAATTGACTGTGTGTTTGGTTATGAATGGTTTGTGAGCGGTGCTAGGAGTATCCACTGGAAGTCAATGTAATTGACTAAGTGTACTGGTGCATTCTTCCGTGTGGTGAAAGTCCCTTAAAGAATAAGTGTACTGGTGTATTCTTCCGTGTGGTGAAAGTTCCTTACAGAATAAGTGTACTGGTGTACTCTTCCGTGTGGTGAAAGTCCCTTAAAGAATAAGTGTACTGGTGTATTCTACCGTGAGGTGAAAGTCCCTTAAAGAATAGGTCTTACTAGTGTATTCTACCGTGAGGTGAAAATCTCTTAAAGAATAGGAATGGTGGCATTCTACCATAATATGCAAGTCCCTTAAAGAATGGAATGGTGGCATTCTACCGTGGGTGCAAGTCCCATAAAGAATGGATTTATTGTTGAATGAGCATGTGATTAGGCTAAGCCTAATTACCCCTGCATTACATATGCATCATCATCTGCATTTCATTGTGCATACTTGCATCATATTATAATTTATTAATCATTGTATGTGTTTGACTTGAAGTGAATGTTTGTGTGTACGTTCATTGAGGATTGGTTGTGATGCGTGTGGTAATGTGAACTGTGTTTTGAGTCTATTCAGACTTGACCGCCCCAAGTCAGAATAGACTCCCATCCAACAGCTCGAAGAAGGGCTAGGACGCCATAAGACTCCACATGAGTAGCAATGGTGGGTCTCTCAATAACGATCTTGGCATCGGCGAACTCCGGAAGAGCTGCCTGGGGTTCGGGCTCTGTGTAGGATGGAGACTCAACATCCTCTACCTCATACGTGCAGGCGAGGGATCTCTCCTAGAGGTCAAGGTTCTAGAAGATTTGGTTTTCTTGGAGGGGCCCTTACCTTTCTGACCTCTAGGCATGATGGACCAAGATTTGAAAGAAAAGAGGGTCTAGGGTTGAAGAACATGCAAGATTTCAACCAAAAATCATGGAAATGAGAAGGGAGAAGATTTACCTTTGGTTGAAATGTAGTTTTGAGGGCTTGAATCACCAAGGAAAAGTGTTGAAAGGGATAGGAGAATGCATCCAAGAGAGGAAGAGAAGAGAAAATGAAGGAAAAACTAAGCAAAAGCAAGTGAAATAGGCTCGGCTAGGGCTTCAGCCCGACGTTCGGCGGGCCTAACGGGTCGCCGATGCCAAACAGCAGTCCAAAAATAAAAATTTTAAAATACATATTTTTCTAAAAATTTTAGAAGCCAAAGTACCACATCAAATCACTTCAAACATGAAAATCTTAAAGAAAATAAATTTGGTGTGGTTCTAGGCCCGCGTCAGATATGAATAGTACCCAACCAGACTTAGACCCAACAACAAAACAAATACAAGAAAATGGTATTATAATAGTAGTTGGTGAGAGATAAATAAATTATAATTATTAACCTTCTTATTTAAATATAAAAGTCCAATTTCTATAAATTGTCAAATTCCTCAGCCTAATGCATTTGCAACTACTTTGGCTTTAAAATTTGAAAATTCCTCAGCATTGGTGTTCTAAGTAATTTTTAAGTTAAATCAAACAACAATCAGAAGTCTTAGATCATCGCGTCCTAGAGAACATGATAACCCAATGCATAGTAGAGACTTCACCCAAGCAGCCGCTATTTGAGAACTCCCAGGAATAGTATGCTAGTTATTCTTGATTGTCCATCCGGAGTACTAGCTAGGGTGCACAAACAACAATCAACGTACCTTACCGCTCACAACCTACTCATACTTAAACCCCTTAACCCTTACTCAACCCAACTAGAGGCTAACTTATAAGGTTCTAACCTTAGATCCTATACCAATCCTAAGCTAGTTACTTAAGTTTGAGAAAAACTTAGGCTCTGATATCATTTTCTCATGAACCAAACCAGAAATACCAAATTTCTGAGATTTTCTGATTTTTTTTAGTAGCCTTCACCCCGTATTTCTACAAGTGTGGATAACAGTATTCAAAACATAAGTGGAAGTTACTAAACAGTTCTAGTAAGATATAAGTAACTAATACAACCGAAGCTGAAAACAAACAACTCTAGGAAAATAAAGTCTACTTCTAGACTTTACCAAAGGTTCTACCAGAGTACGCTACCTATTCCGGTCACTCTCTTCGCATCTAAGCTCTTGAACCAGAAATATAAAGAACAAACATAAGCAGGAAGCCAGGATGAGTAAACCTTCAACGATGTGTATTCACTCAAGTTGCAACATTATGAGACAAGTGCAAAGGTGTACAATTGTGTAATAAGCATAATATGTGCAAGTGGTGAACAATTGTGACAAGAACTAAAATTAAACATAATATAAAGTTCTCTCTCATCCTCACATAGTACTACTCAGTGGTCAAAAATCCTACAGCTAAATGCATAGATTTTTATACGAGAATTAGGCCAAGTGTTCCATACAAGAGGCTCTCACACTAATATTAGCACAGAAAATGCAATGCAAGTGAAATGCAAACGCTGTATAGAAGGTGAAATATCGTAAGTTCTCACGTGATCCCAATCTCTATCCGGGGTGTCCCAATAACCTGAATTCGCCCTAGGATGTTCCAGCAACCTGAAATCATCCCCCGTATGAACGAACTAAGGGATATGATTATTCTATGTGTACAGCATAGTTTTAAGGGTTTCAACCTAGGAGGCAAAATCCCCCCACTTATTTTTTATCACGGTCCCACGGCCAAAGCTTACACCCACCTGTCTATTCCTTTTGGGAATCTTACATATTCACAACCCAACAAAAAAGTATAACATGGTCTCACTGTCTCCCAAGCTTACACCAACGTGCGGATCCTTAGGAAATCTTCATCCATTGAGAGTGTAGAGGCCACCCTATATGGGTTCGCTCTCAGCTCGGGTACAATCATAGGGTCCTCTCATCGGACTATAATAGTTATCAAGTCAATTATCCCAAGTTTTAGTCTAAACCCAAGGTCTCATGTCGGGTATTAGACTAGGTCATCACAGCCGAAAGGTCCATATGCAACATTCACATTCAAATCCACTTATTAATGCAATAAACAAGGGTCCATAGGCATATATTCAAAACATCAAACATATGGGCACAATCCCATAACTATCCTACTAAGAAATTCAAACCACAATAACAACTAATCAATCTATCTACATACATATATACCTATATAATATTATAAGAATAATAAGGCAACAGGAATCCTACTAGTAAATGAAGAAATGTAAATTGGGCACACCGACACCAAACTCCTCAACAACACATATATGAATCCTCCCAACATAACGCATCCATCAAAATCAAGCATATGAGGCATCCGAGTGCCTAAACTAAACCACATTCCCATGGAATACATATAAAAGGCATCTCAATATGCCATAGCTCACAAATGAATGAGTAAATAAAACATCATAACTACCATTTATATCCAAACACGTATATTATGATGGTATAAGGCTAATAGGAGCGTTTGGGGACCATGCTTACTCATTTCCCCAAAACCTCCAATTGCTAGGCCAAGTCTAGAAATCCCAATTTCCGTGTTGAGGGGTCAAATTTTGCATGAGAGGTCTAACTGACCCAGAAATAGGCCAAACACGTGTAACTAGTCAACATACATGGGCTCCCATTTGAATCACTCAATTTGGACTAGGAGAGTTGTTTGGCAGGGTGCCCAGCGACCATTAGGCTCGCCGAAAAGTGCAAAGTGTGCCAAATGTGTAGGCACCTCGGGGTTTGGTCCAAATGTGTCTCGATAGACGAGAAGTCAACATGATTTGGTCACTTGTATAGTTCAGCGACCTATTAGGCTCGCCGAAAGGGGTTTGCTGACTTCTTAGGCTCGCCTAGGCTACCCTCGGTGACATAACTAGAGAGCCTAAATGGCCTCTGAGATTCGAAGGACTCTTCGGCTAGCCAAAAAGGTCGCCAAAGCTCAAGAGGGATCCGAATGCTCTGAAATTTCACTAGGAAGTTGTTCACACTCCCAGGAAGGTCCGATTATGCTTAGTTTGTGAATTTATTAGGTCTAAAATGGAGATTTGGCGTTTTCCCCTTATTTTCTCCATTTGGGGTTTGGCTTTTCCACATATGAGATCAAATATGATGGTTTGATGTTAGGTCTTACCACATGCATCACAAATAATGGTCTAAAATCCTAAGGAGAAGGTGGACTGTAACAAACAACCCTTCTCCTAGGTTGAAATGCTAAAACACAACTAAATGCATCTTCAAAGAGAGGATACTCAACTTGGGACATTGCCGGAAATGCATCAGGGTCGATCCGCAGGGTCTCCACGATCTCCATTGGTCTCCCACAAGCTCCATAGCTCCAACAGAAGAGAATAGAGGAAGAAGAAGAGAGAAAAATGCTGAAAAATGTCTTAAGGCTTCTATTTATAGGTTCACGGGTCAGATGTGAATAAGTTCAGCAGCGGGGGTAAAATGGGGTTTCCGATCCTACATTTTCCGATAGGTCACCTAATTATCTTCTGATAGAAGGCTTTTTCTAGGGGGTCTGGGGTGGATCCTAGGAGTTGACGGATGAGATTAATTATCTAATCTATTATTTAAATTTTAATTAATCTCTAAGGTCTATGTTGACTAATCAGGTTGGCTACCTAAAATAATCAAATTTTCCTAATTAATCTGACTTCCTGAGGTTAGGGATCTGATGAGCACTATCCTAGCTTACTAGTGAATTTATTTTAATTATTTTAAATTAAACCGTGTTAGAGTTAGTAAAGGGTAAAGGTTTAGGGCCTTACAGTTATATGTATTTAGATTGTAGTTTATTCCAATTTATTTGATAAGGACAGATTGTAGCTTTTATTTAAATATTTACTAGAATTATTATATTATCACTCCCGCTTATCTTTCTATATTGCTTATTCACTCCCATTGTATTGGGGTGAGAGTTGCATTCAAACCTTGGGGGTATCCCGAGGATCTCTTTAGGTTTGGGATGTGACAGTTAGGCATTGTAGAATTATTGAAAATATGGCCTTGACATCTTTAGGACAAAACCATAGGGAGATTGGAGAGAATAACTTTATGGTGTTCTTATAAATTGTTCATATCTATGAACTATTATCTTTTTTTTTTAGTTATATTATCATATTTATCTATTTTCTCATATCATGTGTTTTTGAGTAAATACCTTGATTTAAAGGCCTTACTCACTCGAGCTTTCATCATATGTTTATTGTTTATTATTTTTCAGGTCTTGGATAACTATGATATATCGGAGAGGTCAGCTAGTTGGGTACTAAAAGCGTAGAATTCTATATCTTAGATGCTGTAGAATAAATTTAGTTGATTAGACAAACAAATTATAATATTTATTAATATTTATTAGAATTAATATTATTGCTTTCGCTTATGTTCTATATTGCTTAGTCACTTTCATGTGGATATTGGGTGAGAGTTACAATTCCAATCTTTTGGGTATCCCAAGGAGATCTTTAGGTTTTGGATGTGACAAGACACTTCATGACCATCAAATTTATGTTAATTTTGGGAAGTGTGACTTCTGGAGAGAGGAGGTTAGATTTTTGGGTTATGTGGTTTGTAGGAAGGACATATCCGTGGATCCAGAAAAAGTAGTGGTAGTTCTGAATTGGGAAAGACTGAATGGAGATCAGAAGTTTCTTGGGTTTGGCTGGTTATTATCGCAGGTTCATTGAGGGGTTCTCCAAGATTGCAGCTCCATTGACTCGTTTGTCCAGAAAAGATGTTAAATTTACTTGGGACGAGCAATGTGCTTTGGCTTTTGTGGAGTAGAAGAGATTGACTAATGCTCCAGTGCTAATTTGTCACATCTCGATTTAGGATATACCATTAGACATCCTGAGAAATGTCCACGTGACGCTTACCTATATCCATAGAGGCGGCTCAGCAATATAGAACATAAGCAACAAACATTACTAGTTCTAATGAATAATAATGAACTTTAATAAGGAGACTAATTAAGTAACATGAGTTCTACTAAAAATATTAAAGAACAACGAGACTTCTACCCAACTGCTCCCCACTAGCTGAACTCTCCGAACAACCATCCAGGACCGAAAATGTTAAAAAATGGGCGTGAGCTGAAGCTCCAATAAGTAACCCCTTCAATATATATATATATATATATATATATATATATTCAATACATGCCATATAGTGCATTTCTCTCCCCAACTCATAGGGTCAGTTACAATGCATGCAAGTCCTTTCATCTAATCAACTATATGATTCAGGATGCTCAATGATAACAGCAAGTCAAGTGCCTCACACACAAGACAATCACACAATTCGTATAAAATAAAATGATATTCATGGTGCTTAGTAGTCGTACAGTATTATGTCATGTCTGACCCAGCAAGCAACCCCCACCGCGTCTTTGCGAACCACATGGACCATCACTGGGCAATTGAGCTAAAGGTATTCTATGTGTACATTGTAGTTTTAAGGACTTTCAACCCACGACATACGATTCTCCATTTTCTATTTTTGTTAGTAGAACATACATCCAAGCCATCTCCAGAAGATGAACTCCATGATCATAAAAGTACAGATTACCAACAGTGGGTCACTCTAATTCACACTCTGGCAGTCTGCTCAATTCTTGGCCTATTGGGGATCTATATTCTCACCTATCGAATCACATGGTACATATCATTACCTTCCATAATCTTCACACTCAGGTGCTCCAACTCAACACAACACAACCCTCCAGGCTAGGTAGTCACAATGCAACTCAAGTAGATTGATTGCCATTATTAATGCTAGTCACACCAATATTGTATAACATGCTCATAGACATATAATTCATCCAAAAACCACATGAGACACATTCTTATGATATAATACATCAATTATCATACCTTATAAGGTATACCACACACTTTATATGTTAGTTGTATGTATATATAAATATACGCATATATAGTGAACATTCATCCCTATTCATAATCATATAGATGTATTATCACAAGTCCATCATTATACTAGTGCATAATCACATCCAGACATTATTGGAAGTTAAACTCAATCACATTCACACAATCCTAGCATTCATACATCATAGGCAACTTAAGTTGATACTACACCCATTATTCATGTTATTTGACTCAAGATCTAGCTTATGAGTAACACATCATTATAAGTAACAATTCATCACCGAAATATCACAAAAATTCGTAATATAGTAGTTGAGCCATGTCATAGATAATTGGGAAACTCCTTTCCCACTATACAAGTATCCATTGGCTAACTACATGGCTTTGGCAAACGTTAGTTAGGGGTGTGGCTATACCTAACTTTTCAATGTTTGGTGAAATACCTCCATATTCTTCCAGTAGATACTATTAACTATATTGGTAATGTCCACATTCACTGTGGCTTGCCTAGTATTCTCAGCACACCCTTCGTTAGGGGTGTCAGCATACTTAGAAAATCGAAAGTGTAGGGAATCACCTCCTTTTCTAGATGTGGGTCCCTATGGACTTAATTAGATAGAAAATGATTTAATCTTCACTTATGTTAGGCCCTCGGCATACCCTCAGTATACCCTGGGGTCTACCAAAGTCTCACTAGCCATCTACCTATATTGGGTTTCGATGGACCCATAGTATACTGAGGATGTCTCTGCAACCTAACTCGAGGACCACCTGTTGGTCTAAACATTCTTGGCAGGGGTCTCGGTATGGCGAGGAATTCTCAGTAGACTAACATTAGAACCTTCTGTGACATCTGGTAGCTTCGGTAGACCCTTGGACATACCGATGTGTCTGTTGAACGGAGAATTTACGTCAACGAAGGTAGTTAATTCCTTCCTAGGTTGTTTAAGGGCTTCTACACCTTCGTATCGTGTATAAATCTTCTTCTATCATATCCTCCTAATTAATTCATCACTTCTAGGCCAATAACCCTAATTTAGAGTTCTACCTTGCATGAGCTAATGGATTTATCAACTTTCTCTGGGTATTAGAATTAGGTTTACATAGAATAGAATAGATACTTTTAATGAAACATTTATTCACTTATTAACCATGCTCCGACATGAGTGTAGGCCTAAATAGCCAAGGAATTTGAAGAGGAACTCACAAGTAAATGTAGAATCCTCTTCCTAGTTCTTCCTTTACCTCTTTGACTAGTTTTGTAACGTCCCGAATCCTATAGACCCGATATGGCCCATCAAAGACTAGAGACATCACCTTCACTTCCTCAAAAGGAGAGTGGTGGATCATAACAATAATAGAATTTATTCAAGATAAGCATTTAAAAAATTCTAAACATATATTTATTACAGAGTTCAGCGGAAATGATTGAAATAAATCCTAGGTTAGAAATTAGGTTTGATATATTGTACGTATACGGATCATCAGTCCGAAACTAAAATATTTACAGCATACGAAATATTCCTAAGGACAATTCATCTACTAATCAACCTAAGTAAAACATACATCAAGAAATCACTGATCACAGTGAGGTGCAATAAAGATCTTCTTCCACGAGCGAGACTTCTACCACGAACTCGGCGCCAATACTAATAATTGATCTAGCTTTCCTGAAATGAGGGTTGCACTAAGGCTTAAGCTAACTTGCTTAGTAAGAATTGGATTTAGGAATATATAAGTACATCTTAACATTTCTAAACAACAGTACTAAGAATCTTTATGTG
>JAUPMG010005927.1:0-15901 GCA_031762675.1 Pachysandra terminalis | reverse complement strand
GGAGCTATGATAGGTATGATTGTGCTCGTTATGGGAATTCTTATTGGTAACTACCTTTCCTTTTCCTTATAATTTTATATTTAATTTTGAGAATTCTATATAGTTTTTGACTCATTGGATATTTCAAACTCACTGATTATTATTTTCAAAAAAAATGTGCATTTATTTTTTTAGTCATCATCTAGGTGTTATGATATAATAGGAAAGCTCTTCTTATAATTGGTCAGCTTTTTGGACACATCACATTTATGTGTAGTAACACGTGTCGATTTGAGGTTAGACACATGCTGGAGGTTTTACTTTATTTATGTTTAAAATGGACAAGTGTTGTGTATTAACTACTAAGTCGTTCCTTTTTCTTGTATAAGTTTATATATATTTTCTTTCTGTGCAGTGACTGAATGTTTGTCTTTAAGATGGTAGGAGCATTTCTTATAGTGTTTATATTGGCGCTACTATGTTGTGGTCAAGCGGTTAAAACGCCTAGGCAAAGCTAGGCGATGGACCTTCCCATAGCCTAGGCACTCGCCTAGGCGACAAGTTTTGAAGCAATTCGTTTTTCACAATTCCTAATTACTTGACAATAAATTTAATAACAGCATATATGGCATTTTCTTGTAAAATGATTGATATAACATGTATCCTACTAACATAGCTTAATAAATGATTAAGAAACATATTAAATATGAGGAACTTAAAATGAGATGATATCCAATTAAAAATCAGGTAAAGAAGTTATAGAAACCTAATTTGATGAATTAATCATGTAACAGCCTCCAAGGTTTCCTGCATTCATTTATGGGAATGCATACAATTTTAATGCTTACAAGTTACAAGTCAAAGGAACATATAAATTAATCACAATGCAACATATCATATTAAAAAAAATATGAATATAGCTAATTAAACAACAAAAACAAAAATATAAAATCTACTATCATAGTAACAAAATTAACAATAAAGATTAAAATTTGGAAAGGGAAGATAGGAGGTAAAGATACTTATAAAAATAAGTGAAAAAATAAAATCAATAATAAAATTTGTAATATGGATAAGAGATATAAAGAGAGCGGAGGTTAGGATGCACTAATGAAAAGAAAAAGGATGCAAGTAATATGGTCGATCATGGAGAGAGCATGAGAAGGTAGGAAGACGCTTCTTGTAAATGTATATATATATATATGCCAAGAATTTTAGGCAGCAGTGAATGACATTTGGACCATAAAAAGAGATAGAGGGCCTTACCTGGTTGGTTGGCTACTTACGCTATCCTCTAATCGAATGAAGCATTAGTGGGTTTGTATACGTATAACAAATGATTGAATTAATTATTATCAATTAAAAATAAATCATAATTGTATAATTAAATAATTCTTACTTATAACTTAATATGTATTATTATACTATAAACTATACATTTAATAACTAAGATAAAAAATTCAAAACTGTATAATTAATTAGGCTAGGTGATTGCTTTGCCAACATTGCTTGGGTCCTCAAAAAAAGCCCAGTAGCCTATGCGGCAGACTTTAACAACACTGTTTGTGGTCTCTTTTTTTACTAGGCAGTTATTTAGGATTCTTTTCTTTAAATACAAACTGACTGGTATGATCAGTAAAAGAAAATACAAGAAAATGAAACAACCACCCTAGATGTCACCCTCCTTACATAGCGTATCCCCAGTCGGGATGCCAATAAACTAGGATTCCCACCCCCCCGCCCACCCTATCCCACCACTCGCCAAACTATCTGTACACTGGTTCGCTGACCTAGGCACATGTTTGAATGAGATGTTCAATTCATGAGCCAAAATGTCTGGCCAAACGAATCAATTGAGAGACAGTTCTTTAGGATCTCATATGTGTGTATGGCTGGCATTGCTCACATGTCTGCATTTAAGGGGTTTGCCATCCAACGACCTGTATTTATTGAATACGATGTTGGTGTTTCCTCAGATCATAGCCAAGTTTCAATAATATTAGTTTTTATGGGAAATTATTGTTGCAATCTGTATATCTTTTGTGTGAGTTGGATTAATTTGTATCTCCCCGTTCTTTTGTTCTCTGAAAATGCTTTTAGAATGATTTCCGAAATTTAAGAATGAAAAACCACGAATTTTAAACTTTTCAGTAAGTTATTGTGAGAGTGCATGCTGCTGATTGGCTATATATTATGTCATACCTTTTTTGTTGAGTAGGAACTGTAACTAGTAACATGCTTTTCCAGGTATATGCAAAGGTTTGATCCTGGATTTGGATTCAATGGGGGGCCGTATAACATGCAGCCCATGTATTCCCCTGCTTTGAACTATAATACTGAATTCCCACAGCTTGGATCGGCTCCTCGGCCTCAGATTTCTATTGAACATCAACCTCGGCCAATCCCTCAACATCTATGTGGCCCCTGGCCTGCAGCATCAGCACATGCTGGAATTGGATATGGACACCCAGAGGCCATGATGTCACCATTCACTCCCAATCAAGTTGGTGCACGCTCTACCTCTGCCATCTATCTGCATACTTCTCAGTATCCTTGCCAACGCCCTGGAATGCCATTCATCCATCCATCTGAACATGTTCACCAATCATTTTCTCAGGTAAGGCTACTTGTATGTTTCAGTGATTACTATTACACCCAATAAATTTTGATTCTATCACTAAAGCTCAACTGGAATTGTTACTGAAAACATCAAACATCTTCTGTAAGTAAAAACTACTAACACTTGTCTTTATCTTATCTACTAAGAAGATAATCTCCAAAACAGCAATTCCATCTTGGTTTTGCACCTTGCATGTGAATCAACCATATTTTTCTGATCATCTCCAAATTGCAGGATATTAGACCATGATTCTGACCCCATCCACCATCATTCTTGGCTCAATGCCGTCAGGCCATGGTGACTCGTTCTTCCACGCATGAAAACCCAAAAACTTTTATGTGACATGAAAGGCCTTCTGCATCAAGTTAGGATTAGGGTGATTCAACCCGACCCAGCCCATTCGTTGGCAGGTTGAACAACCACCAGATGTTGTGTTGGATCTGGTTTTGACTTTTGCCAGCTCTGATACTTTAAAGTATCTGATTTTCAGTCTTCACTGTAAATATGTTGTATCATTAACTCAGTATTAAAATGTTGTATTTAAGAGAAAATTCTAAGAAAGCTAGGGCTCTTGTTGATGTTAAAAGTTTAAATAAGACCCCTTGAATATAGATAATAGTTGGGATTGGCGACTCAGGATATGCTGTGAGAGTAGTGTTGGGTGGGCTGTGGGCTTATGGCTTTTTTTCTTTCTTCCTGCTATGTTTCTACTTTTGTTTTGTTTGCTTCCTCAGTTTTAGTTTTTCGCTAAATCGTGGTAGCTGTACTTCTTGTGCCTTCTCTTATCTTTTATATAAATTCATGACTTATACAAAAATAGCTGACCTTTACTATTTGAGTGTTTTGATTCTTCGTAGCCTTGTATCGTTTCAGATAGCTGGCATGCCTTTTTTGTATATAGATTGTTACATCCTTCGCCCCATCACTCTTAATGTAATACAATTTACATTATCAAAAAGAAAAGGGAGGCTTTTTGGCTGTTTGACGCTTGGGATTTTGGGGGGTGTACATTGTGATATTTTTCCTAAGATTATGATGATGATGAGTAAATGAGATGGAACGCATTTAGCATATGCAAGATATGTAAATATCTCATCCTATATGTGTAGTCAACAGTAGGAACCATTCATCTGGTGAGCAACATCTTTGATTAGTTCCCTACAGAGGATCACGTCATTTTAGTTCAATTATTTCCGATGCTACATTTGTAGTTTTACCCAATTAAGATATAGCTTCTGAGTAGATATTACAATCATCTGATCAATGTGATAGTTTTTGCTATGGCCCCCCACTTAAAATTTGGTTCAGTGGTTCCAGAATTGATGCTTTGACATGTGTAATATGGATACATGATTTTATATCTTGGACATTAGTCTAATCACGGTGCATGAAACAATTCAACATAATTTTGATCAAAAAATCAATCTGAATTATTTTGTCTGTTGCTAAATTTTGGTACTATACCCGAATCTCCTGGCAATTCAGGCAAGAAACATAAAGGAAGTTGGGATGATCCCCCTTCCCCCATCTCTAAATTTCGGTACTATACTCGATTCCATATGCAAGTTGTAATTTCATGAGAACATAATGTTTTCAAAGCGTCGGTCTTTTTTTTTTCTTTTCTAAATAAAGCACATTTTATTATTATTTTCATTTTTGTTTGGTATTGTACTGGTATTTCCAGCATTTTTTAATTTCATTCTAGAATTTGCCATCTCATTCATAGTTATCCTGGTGTATGTATTTCTGCAGTCTCATCAGCAACAACCTGAAGCAAGTTTTGGATTAGCCCGGCCCCGATGAGGGGCTTGGGCCATGCCTGCACCCTGCCAGTGCACAGATGCTCGGGGAATGCAATGATATTGTGATCGTGACACTTATTACTCAATTGGCAGGAGTGCAGGCATAGGAAACCGAGTTTGACTTGAGCAGGCATCTCGACCTTCTGAACCTCTTTGTTCTGCTCTATCAATCTCAGTTTCGATGGATGCTACTTGCATCTTTGATGAAGGAACCTACTTGACTTAGAAGTTCTCAGTTGGATGAGCTCTCTGTGGGAGCAGCACTGTTTTACCAGTGACAAAGAATGAATCAGAGGATTACCCACAGCTGGGAATGTACATACTTGGTTCGGATCAAGGTAATGTTTTAGAAAGCATCCTAATTCTCTCTTGCCTCTTTTACTTAATGATACAATTTAGGGGAAAAAAAAGCCGTTATTACATAGGTGTTTTTAGTGGTTTCTTTCCCCTTCAATTATCATGGCATGATAATTTTATTTTTTCCTGCTACAGCACCATAAACAGACAAGCGGGAATGTGGATTAATGGATGCTTTACTGAGATAGATGGCACTCACATTTCTGCTTGTGTTCCGTGGTGTGCGTCCGCCCCCTTTTGACAAGGTTACCCAATAGGTTTTAGTTGATTGTAACTGTGAAAATAATAAATAAACCTACATGCTTTATCGTATAGGTGTGTTTTATACCTGCATTTTTTTTTTATTTACTACTTTTCATATGGACATGGTATCTGCTTAGTACTTGCTTCTCTATTGCAGCTATGTGAAATATTAGTGAGAATTACTTTCATCAAAGTATGCAATTTTGTCTTGCTGACCGGTGTATAAAACTGGCCAGTGGTTAATTCAATCTGATTGTTTCATATCTGATGAACAATCTGTTGGATGAGAGCTCTGCTAACAAAATTTCTGTAGTGATTGGAAAATCAGATGTCTCTCAGATGCAAATGTAATTGTGGGTCATGGTCAGTAGGAGTTGTAATCAAATTTGAAAGTGAAATTGGTAGGGTTTGTGTGACCTTTTGGTTACATGGTGAGAGTAGGAGACCAACATACAAATTGCTTATTCAAGAGGAATCGTTATGGGTTTTTGCTCGAGACTCTTTATTTAGCTCTAATATTTTGATGTTAGGGTTGGTCCCCTTTTTTTACCTGAAGTCGCTAGTTTTTGCACAATAATATCACATGGACCGACAGAAGGCCTTCCTTTAGGCTCCGGTTGAATCGCCGGATAACTTGGAAAATAAAATATTTACTGATAAATAATTTTCTTTCTATATTTTCTTGTTTGGAATGTGGATAGAAAAAAAACAAATTCAGAAATATAGAAAAACAACGTCACCGGACAATATTAGATAAAGAGAGAGATCTGGCGGTAGTGAGGAAATTGAAAGATAATAGGCAATGAGGTCTACTGCATGAAGAATTTATCAACACGATTTGCTTGGTTTTAGGGCTTGTTTTGTAAGGAGAAACGATCCCTTTAAAATTGATTCTTATGAAGTGTTTAATAAGAACTGTTTCGGAGGAATAAAAGTTGTTTGGTATTTACCTATTGAAAAGCGTTTCCAAGTCAAGTAAAATAAAATCGTTAGAAACAATCTATAATGAAAGAAAAAAGATGGCAAGAGTTGTAGAATTGTAAAGTAGATCTGAAAGAACTCTTTCCCTTCTTCTCCTCTACCTTATTTTTTTAAACAATTTAATATTGGGATCAAATGGAGTACATACAGGTTTATAATCAAAGTATTCATACATCTTTACGATTTTTTCAACATAGTGAGATTGATCAAGTGAAATGCAATCAGCTGATCTAGTGATCTTAATGCCAATAATGAAATTAGCGTCACCTAGATCTTTCATGTCAAAATTATGAGATAATAATTTTTTGGTTTCTTCTACAATACTTATTTTGGAACCAAAAATAAGCATATCATCAACATATAAACAAATCATGACATAAAGGTTATCAACAAGTTGGTAATAAATGTATTTGTCACTTTCATTTATTCTAAAGCCATTAATAATCGCAAATTTGTCAAACTTCTTATGCCATTGTTTATGAGCTTATTTTAGACCATATAATGACTTTACTAATTTACAGACTTTTACTTCATTTTCAGGAGATATAAATCCCTCTGATCGGTCTGTATAGATTTCCTCTTCTAAATCCCCATTTAAGAAAGTTGTTTTAACATCTACTTGATGAATAACCAAATTATAGATGGATGTAACAGAAATCAACACTAATAGAGATGATATGAGTAACAAGAGAATAAGTATCAAATAAATTTATATCTTCTTTTTGTTTAAAGCCTTAGCTACTAGTCAGACTTTATATTTATCTACAATACCATTAAGTTACAGTTTCTTTCTTAAAACCCACTTACACCCAATAGTTTTGCATCCGGGGGAGTAAGCTAACTAATTTTAGAGTTTCATTAAACATGAGAGAATACACTTCATCATTGATGGCTTCTCTCCAAAATTCAACATCTGGAGATGACAGGGCTTCATCTAAGGATGTGAGATCTCCTTCTATATAATAGACATAATAGTTTGGTCCAAAATCATTAGTTATTTTTGTCCTCTTACTCCTAGGTTCCAAATCAAAATTGCCTTCTTTAGGTTCAGATGTAGAGGCTTCAGTTATCCTCATTGATATAAAGCCCCACTATCCTTAGACTTAAAGGAAACTTGTCTTCAAAATATTCAATATCATTAGATTCAATTACAATATTATTTTTAAGATCTGGAACCTACAAGTCTTATTGGTTAGAGCATACCCTATGTATGCACATTCAGTTGTTCTATTACTTAATTTCTTTTTTTTAGGATCTGATAGTCTTACACAGGCTAAACAACCCCATATCTTATGGTAACTTAAAATAGGCTTTTTATTTTTCCATAATTCAAAGGGTGTCATTTTAGTTTTCTTATGAGATACTCGGTTAAAAATGTAGAAGGCAGTCAATATGGCTTCTTTCTATATTTTCTTGTTTGGAATGTAGATAGAAAAAAAAAATTCAGAAATATAGAAAAACGTCATCGGACCATATTAAATAAAGAGAGAGATCTGGCGGTAGTTTGGAAATTGAACGATAATAGGCAATAGGGTCTATTGCATAAAGAATTTATCAACACGATTTGCTTGGTTTGAGGGCTTGTTGTGAGTTGCTTCTAGAAAGGAGAAACAATCCCTTTAAAATTGATTCTTATGAAGCGTTTAATAAGAACTGTTTCAAAGGAATAAAAGTTGTTTGGTGTTCACCTACTGAAAAAGCATTTCCAAGTCAAGTAAGATAATATCGTTAGAAACAATCTATAATGAAAGAAAAAAAGATGGCAAGAGTTGCAGAACTGTAAAGTAGATCTGAAAGAACTCTTTTCCTTTTTCTCCTCAACCTTGTTTTTTTAAACAATTTAATATTGGGATCAAATGGAGTACATACAGGTTTATCATCAAAGTATTCATACTTCTTTACGATTTTATCAACATAGTGAGATTGATCAAGTGAAATGCAATCAGCTGATCTAGTGATCTTAATACCAATAATGAAATTAGCTTCACGTAGATCTTTCATGTCAAAATTACTAGATAATAATTTTTTGGTTTCTTCTACAATACTTGGTTTGGAACCAAAAATAAACATATCATCCATATATAAACAAATCATAACATAAAGGATATCAACAAATGAGATTGATCACTTTCATTTATTCTAAAGCCATTAACAATCGCAAATTGGTCAAACTTCTTATGTCATTGTTTAGGAGCTTGTTTTAGACCATATAATGACTTTACTAATTTACAGACTTTTACTTCATTTTCAGGAAATATAAATCCTTCTGATTGGTATGTATAGATTTCCTCTTCTAAATCCTCATTTAAGATGGGAAAACCGAAACCACCGTGGTGGTATTGTTCATCTGATGATTTTAGTGTGTGGGTGTATCAATTGGGTTGTGAGAATAAAACTGCATCAAATCTCGTCAAGAAGCAACCTTCTAATTAGCAAGAAAGAGTCTACAGGAAAAAAGTAACCAAGGAGAGAATAAATCACAAAGAAGAGAAGCAGTAAGACATTTAAAACATAACAAGGCTAGATGCTAGAAAGAGAGAAAGGAGTCAAGTGTACCATGAGAAAGGAAGAGGAAGAGCATGAGCAAAGAATTATTGTGTCTAATCGTAGAAGAACGACATATAGAAGACAAAAATTCTTTGGCAACTATGTGGTTGCCAATTGATAGATGGAGCAAAAGCATGCTACTGTGGCATATGGTGTATAATTTCAGCTTTTCATGGCCACCTATCTCGTTTCTGCGTTGGGCTGAGACGGGTTGTCCGAGGGGACACGGCTGACTCCATGAAGAAGACTGAAGCATATAATGCCAAGGGCAAGGAAAAATCTAGAAAGACGGAGAGTGGATCGACTAAGGGCCCAAACAGGGGTTGCTAGTAAGGAGGCCCAAGAAATGTTTTAACTGTTGGGATTGAGAGAGATTCTAGGGTCCAAAGGCTAAAAAGTATAGAATAGATGGCCTTTGTAATCCTAAAAAGGAGATAAAAAAAGGAAAGCCCAGTTATAGTGAGTTAAGGATCCATGGTACTATAATCTGGGTATTAAGAACCGGAAAAATGATGACGAGTACTGAAGAAGAGGAAGAATTTGGAAGTGAAGAGTTTGAAGAAGATGACTATGAAAATACGGTGTAGGAGGATTTTGAATGTCCAAATCTGAATTCAGCACTTACTGTCAAGGAAGAAGTACTGCTTTCCCTACAAGCTCAAAGATAATATATGCCAGAAGTGCGGTTGGAGGGAGCTACTAACACCATTCTGATGCATCCTCATTCCCTCTCCCCTTCCTCTCAATCACGAGTCGTCCGAGCTACATGAGGTAAGGCGTAAATCATCTAAAAGGAAAATGAATGAGTTATATAGTGAGGAAGGAAATAAAAAGGAGTCTAATGAGTTAGCTCATGAGCAAGAAATGGAGACTGATTTTGGATCCCCAATTCTTTCTCATACGACTCCTAGAATGGAACATTAGAGGGGCATGTCGCCCCTTTTCTCTCAAGTTTACTAAAATTCTTAGTAACTACTGTAAACCGGATTTAATAGCCTTATTATAAACTAAATGTAGCAGTGTTAGAACAAATAAATAGAAAACAAAGCGAGAACTTATTTTGTATTGATGCGAACAATGGTTCATTGGGGTATGATGATCTTTTGGAAAGATGTGGATTATCTTTTTTAACATGATTACATCTAATGACAAATTGGTGCACTTCCTGGTGCATGATAAGAGGAAGGGAAGGTATTGGTTTTTAACTATCATTTACGTTCATCCATATCCCTACAGTAGAGACGTTGCATGGGAACAACTTGATTATCTGAAGGATAACACTTCAGATGAATGGGTAGTGGTTGGAGATTTTAATGCCTTAGTAAGCCCATACGACAAGATGGAAGGGAGAATGATGGGATCCTCTCATTCCGAGAATGTGTTGATAGATGCGGGTTGATCGACCTGGTTTATAAAGGTAACCCTTTCACTTGGTCTAATAAACGCAAGGGCATGAATAGTTTTTTTGAAAGGCTTGATAGAGTACTAGTGACTCTTAATTGGAGAAATTTATATGATGAAGCTATTGCTTTACATCTTCCTTTTTTTTGGAATCTGATCATGCTCCTATTCGATCTATTAAAAACTTTTGAGAGAGAAGATGTAAGTAAACCTTTTAGATTTGAAGCTATGTGGTGCTTAGATCCAGATTTAGAGAACGTGGTTAGAAAATCATGGAATTTCAATCCTCCTGGAACTTATACCTACTAGTTTGCTAATAAATATTGCATGTTTAAAAATCTTGGAATAGAGAGCATTTCAAAAATATTTTTGAGAAATTAGTAATAGTAATGGAAAATTTAAAACAAAAACAAAAACATAAAATTGATGAACCAGATAATAATAATCTTAATGACAAAGAAAAGGAAATTATTAAGGAATATGATAGATTATTACAATGTGAAGAGATTTTTTGGGCTCGGAAATCTAGAGAAGAATGGTTAAAATTAGGTGAAAAAAATACGGAATTTTTCGTACAGTTGCTATTCAAAGAAGAAATTATAAACGTATCTGGAGAATTAAAAATAATGATAACCAATGGATTGAGTCTCAATCTGAGATAAGGAAAATTTTTGTTGAAGAATTCTTAAAAAGATTTAGTAAAGAAAATCATAATGAAGTTTTTAAATCTCTAGATGTTATAAGTCAAACAGTATCGGAAGAAGATAACAATCAACTTATTAAACCAGTTACTGAAGTAGAGATTGATCAAGCCATTCATCAAATGAAGGATCTTAAAGCCCCTGGTCCTGATGGAATACAACCATTTTTTTTACAATAAATTCTGAAAAGTTATAGGTCCAAGTGTATATAATATGGTCTATCATTTTTTTAACAAGGGACATAATTATGTTCAAAGAATTGAACAATACATTTATTACTTTGATACCCAAAGGGCAATGACACGAAAAAACTAATGATTATAGACCTATTAGTCTATGTAATGTTAGCTATAAAAACATATAAAAAATCTTGGCTAATAGATTGAAACCTATTCTTAGTAAGATTATTTCTCCATTACAGGGAGCTTTTGCTCCCAACAGATGGACAACTGAGAATATACTAATTGCCTAGGAGATATTTCACTTGTTTAAAAGGAAAAAAGGGAAAAAGTGGATGGATGAGTATGAAGTTGGATATGGAGAAAGCTTATGATCGGCTGGAATGACCGTTTATTAAGTTTGTCATGGCCAAAATAAATTTTCATGAGAAATAGATTTCGTGTATAATGGAATGTATATCTACTTTATCATTTCTATTTTAATTAATGGAGTTCCTTCTAAGAGAAGTTTTCCTTCTAGAGGTATCTGTTAGGGGGAACCTATTTCACCTTATATCTTCATTTCATGTGCTGAGATATTATACCAAAATATAGAGGCTGAAATGTGTAAAAGAAAAAGTAATCTAGGGATTCAAATTTCAAGATTTGGTCCGAGGATAAGTCATTTAATGTTTGTTGATGATGTATTTTATTTGCAAAAGCTAATTTAGATGCAATAGGAAAAATAAAAGATATTCTAGAAATGTACTGTAGAGACTCGAAACATAAAGTTAATTTTATGAAATCCAATATTACTTTTTCAAAAAATGTTCATAATAGACATAAGAAACTATTAAGCAAGATCATCAAATGTCCTTTAGGGAAAACTCAAGGGAAATATCTAGGTGTTCCAATTGATATACAAGGGAATAAAAGAGAATTTTTCAAATATATTGAACATAAAGTTAAGAAAAAACTAGAAAGATGGAAATCAAATTTAATATTGAGGGCTGAAAGGGTCACTTTGACAAAATCAACAATGGCTGCAATTCCTCAATATGTTATGAGCTGTTGTTGGTTATCAGCAAAAACCAAAGAAGTTTTAGATAAGTATCAAAGAGATTTCATTTGGCATGGTAATAGAAAAGAAAAGAGTATTCATATGATAGATTGGGAAAGAATATGTAGACCTAAAAACGAAGGAGGGCTAGGAATTAGAAACACACCAGATGTTAATAGTGCTTGTATGGTTAAATTAGGATGAAAAATATTAACAGAAAAAATAATTTATGGGTCAATCTTATTAAACACAAATATATATAAGGCAAAAATAATTTTTTGGAGTAATGAAAAGAAATAATGACTCGCATATCTGGAAGCATATTCTAAACAATAGACATTTTTAAGAAGGGAATGAGGTGGGTAATAGGAGATGGAAGAAACATAAGATTTTGGAAAGATATTTGGCTTGAAGATAAACCTCTTATAGAGTTAATTACTGAAAATAAAAGAAATAATATAATCAAGAACAAATGGTTGTGAACTTCCTAAATGAAACAATCAATGGAATAAAGAGTACGTAAATGATCATATTGCAAATAATGAAGTGAAAAAGAAGATCTTAAATTGGCATGTTCCCAGAATTAAAATTAAGGATTCAATGTGCTAGGGATTTCAGATAATGGAAAATTTTCTTTAAAATTGGCAACATGGTATGTAAGAAACCCATACAATAGAGATAGAGTTAATACGGATTTATTTAAGACAACATGGAAAATAAAATGTCCACCTAAAATTCAATTATTTTCTTGGATGATGTGTCATAAATATTTGTCTACTGGTTACTGCCTAGCTTTGTGACAATTAAATATTGATTACTATTGTACCTTTTGTAGTGATGAGATTGAAGATATTGATCATTTGTTTAAAAATTGTATTTTTACGAGACAAATTTTGGCAAGAATGTGATGATATTAAAGACATTATTAGATGATGAGATAACTGACATTTTACAATGCTTGAGAATTATTAGATAAATCTATGCTGAATTTAGAGAGCATTTCGTCTGTTCCAACTATCTGTTTCATCGGCTGTTCCGTCACTACAAACGATGTGACTTTTAGCGGCGGTTGGCGACCATCGCTAAATCCTTAAAAACTGCCAGTAATTATGCTTGCGGCGACCACTACAACCGTCACTGTTGAAGCCATAGCAAATTGTATTAGTGGCTATTGTTGTGGCGGTTTTATCGACCGTCACTAAAGGGTTGACTTTTAGCTGCGGTCAGGACATACCGCAGCTAAATAATTTCTTTACCTGCGGTTATTCTGACTGCGACTAAATGTTATACCTTTTACCTGTGGTTTTGTGACCACTACTAAAACTAATTAGTAGCACTTTTATATTGTTTTAGGGGCAGGTAAGACCGTAGTAAATAGTATAACTTTACCTGCAGTTTATTTCTGACCGCCACTCAATGTTATACCTTTACCTGCGATTTTGTGACCTTTACTAAAACTAATTTGTAGCACTTTTATATTGTTTTAGGGGCAGGTAAAACCGTAGTAAATAGTATACCTTTACCTGCGGTTTATTTCCGCCCGCCACTAAATGTTATACCTTTAGATGCTGTTTTGTGACTGCTACTAAAACTTTTATATAGTTTTAGGGGCAGGTAAAACCGCAGTAAATAGCATACCTTTACCCGCGGTTTTTTGCCCGCCACTGAATTAGTATACCTTTATCCGCGATTTGGTGCCCGCCACTAAATGAATATATGGCTGTTTATATTATATACGGTTTAGTTCTATTTCATTATTCAACATGATAAAAGATCAATATATATATATATATATAAAGAAAAGAAGAAAAATATAAACATCAAAATAAAGTCATTACAATACGTTCCAAATGACATGAAGTCATTAGAATTAGAAAAAAATAAATATAAAAACTAGCAACATATATAGTTGCATGACAAAGATCGTCTAGCTAGCTACTCAACTCATTAGGATCGACTGCAGGAGTATGTGTGCTGGAGGGTTTCGACTGCTGTGAATTGAATTGGCCCTGCAATTAATTACGAAATTAGCTAGACTGCAGTTTGAAAAATAAATAATAAAATAAATGAGAGTTATATTTGGTACTCATACAATCAACATTAACAATAGTAATATATTGCACAACCAAACTATTGAGAAGCTGGAACCGAAAATTTTTACTCACATCAATGAACTGATAACATGAAAATCTGAATTGCAGGTCGAGGAAATCCCGATTTAACATTTACACACCTATCCATTCTCAAGAGGGAATTCTCTGTACGGAAGTTTAACATTTTCTTATTAGTAGGAAACTAGGGGTCACCATGAAAGTTAACAAGGGAAGACAAATTAGGAAGAAGAAAAATGCCTATATTTGATTTCACAACATGTTAAGAAAGACAAACAAAGAACAATCTTATAATGAATACTGAAACAGTATTGTACTTGTAACTCCATAATTAAGAATGACACAAATGCACTAAACTAAGGGTCTGAAAGTATGATATTGAGAGTAACAAATAGTTATAAGAAAAGATCAATTTGATGGCATTGACAATGATGAGATTAAATCATTGTGATCCACACCATAGGCAAATTAACTTACTTTCTCGTTTTCTTCGACACAATTTATGCAGTTTGTAAAAGAAATTTAGAAACCAAATTTGTTTCTCCATTAGCAAAAAATATATTTACTTAAATTTTATGTTGCCAAGGCATATCTTAATGTAGTTATGTTTCATCACCGAAGGGACGCCTACACGCCTAATCACACATATTCTCATACATGCATACCTTAGAAATGCTTTCTCATCACACAGTATGTGCCGTGTGTAGAGTATATTTGGCAACAGAGAAGGGATTAAATAAAAATCTAACAAGCAAATACAACCAGCAGAATACAGATCATTGCAGTGAACGAAAGAAAGATCTCAAGTAGCATGTCTACAAATAACAGTAGAAAGATAGAGCACATAGAAGAAGTATAAGCTTTTTTTACATGAATAGAAGTACAACATAGCAGAAGTATAAGCTTGTTTACATGAATATAAGTACAACATAGAAGAATTATAAGCTTGTTTACATGAATATAAGTACAACATAGCTTCAACTATGTTTTCTCATTCAGGGCATTCAAATGATCAAAGCATAAATGGCAACAATGGACAATTATCATCAAAAAACAGATTAAAAAAATATAGCAATGCACAGTTGCCCAAGTATTTTGCCAAAACAGGTAACACAAAGTAGGATTGACTTGCATATTACAGTTATTTTGTAAATCTTGAGTAGATAAATTGGATGATGCATTTTGAGTAGCAACCTGGTACTTCTGAGCTGCTGCCCCAAGCTGACTAACCTGCAGAGCTTAAGAGCACCAATCAATAATCTAGACCTCTGACACATTACTCTAAATTCCATCATACGAATACACTAACATCCATCGCATCAGCATAGACAAACTTTCCATTAAGTCTACTACTAAACAGTTAGAAACACACACAGACACCCCAAAAAAAAACTCTATCAAAGAAAATGGCTAAATATTCATTAAAAAAAGGCTTACTCATGATGCATTAAACAAAAACAAGTAAAAATAAATAAACAGATGCCAGAAAAAGCTAATCAAAGTGCTCAAAAAGAAGAGAATTCTGGAATTGAAGGACAAGCGATAGAAGGTTCCTAACATCTGGCACTGTTTGGTTAACTTGTCAGATCTCAAGTTGGTAGGCGCATGCAGCAAGCAATGGACCGAACACGCCGTGCAGCCCAATTTTCCCAAAAGAATGCAACATGTAGCTACAAGTAAATTTTGCAAATTATGTAATCAAAATAATGCTTAAAAGTGTAATTCACCCGAAATAGGCCTTTACCCTTGTTATGTGCCTGTGAAGCTTTACAAACTTATCCATATTTGGACAGCTTCCTCAAAATAAGTAATCTTTGCTATCTGAATCGATCATCATATTAACAGCTCTTCTCGATACTTAATCTGTTGGAGGATATGAGTTTCCGTTCTGAATGCTCTATCAAGTTGGTTCCCAGGAAAGACTGGGGAATCACAATGGAT
>JAUPMG010005916.1:0-15902 GCA_031762675.1 Pachysandra terminalis | reverse complement strand
TTTACCAGATATGAGGTAAGCCCCTCTCAAAGGCCGAGGTAAGGGAAACCCCCTTACCAGATCCCGAGGAAAAGGTAACCCCTTTGCCAGATATGAGGTAAGCCCTTCACAAGGGCCGAGGTAAGGGTAAACCCCTTATCGGAACCCGAGGCAAAGGTAACCCCTTTGCCGGATATGAGGTAAGCCCCTCTCAAAGGCCGAGGTAAAGGTAACTCCCTTACTAGATCCCAGAGCAAGGGTAACTCCTTTGCTGGATATGTGGTAAGCCCCTCTCGAAGGCTGTGGTAAGAGAAACCCCCTTACCGGATCCCGAGGAAAGGGTAACCCCTTTGCCGGATGTGTGGTAAGCCCCTCTTAAAGGCCAAGGTAAGGATAACCCCCTTGTCAGATCCCTGGGAAAAGGTAACCCCTTTGTCGGGTATGAGGAAAGCCTCTCTCAAAGGCCGGGATAAGGGCAACCCCCTTGCCGAAGCTGACTGACCTCCTTTAAAAGGTTCGGATACAGTAGACTCCCTCCAGGAGTTGACGTAGGGTTAACCGTCCGAAAATGGCCATCTGCAGGGGACAAGCTTCCCAAGATCCAATGGATCACGTTCGATCCCTCTCACCGAGAAGTAGGACCCCTTGTGCCAGCTTATTAAGGTGAAACGCCTAAGTGTTGCAGGATCCCCATCTCACTCCAGAATACGAGTTAGAGGCCGGTGCTTGGGCCAGAACCAACTCGAACTTGCCAGCTTTCGCAGGGACGCAATCCCGAGGGATCATGACAGTCCCCGTTGACTTGACATATTGGAATATTCAACTGATGTATTTGGTAATAAACTCTCCTGGAACTTGCTATGGGGAATCACGCCTTGGCAGACTTTAACATATTGGCGTGATTCCCATTCTAGATTCACTTCCCAGACCATTTTTGTGGGATCATACCCCTGCATATCAAGTGTCTGTACAGAACCCGAACTCGGGGGGTGCGGCATCCTCAAACTTTCTTCACGGGTAATCGCCACTAGCCAGAGTTAACACTTTCACGTGATCCGAACTCGGGGTCCCCACCCCACAGTTCCCAAGGATTGCACGTTTCAGTCCAAGCAAAAAGTGGAGGGGGAAATCGAGAAACCCTTTTAGGAACGAAGGCCCAGAGAGTCAGTCCCGTTGACCCGGATGGGCGGCACGGATCCACATGACCGGTGTCTAGGAACTGGTTAAGTTGTAGAGAGAGCATATCCACCTCCCCGAAGGCAACAAGTGTTCTGGGCCGCCTCTCGAATGCGCGACACTTATCACTCAGATGAGGGGGCTTTAGCCCAAGGCTGGAGCTATAAAATCCTTTATCCCTCAGGAGTAAATGCAACTTTTGGACGGATGGGAAAAGTTACTGAAGTGAGGGAACTTTGAACTCTCTCTCTGAGGTAACCATTAAAGCTCAACAACTTGGCCTCTCTGAAACATTCCTAAGGCCCTTTCTCCGATCCCGGTCCTCACCTTTCCTTTGGCACTCATCCACTCATTAGGGAAACCTCATCTAGAACAGCCACCTCGTGGTTTAAGCCTGCTTGAGATAGGTAAAAGAATCGGTTCAACCCAAGATTGGTAAGCTTTCCAGGTGCCGACACCTGTCCTTTATTCTCATATTAATTAATCTCGCTTAATTACGATTTTGGGAATCCTCATTGTGGCGACTCCACTGGGGAACCTGTTTTGTTTCCCCACCTTCCTTGTGTTTTTTAATCTTGTGTGTGAGTGCTTTCAGTCTTTTGACCCGGATTGCATCTAAGAGAAAGGATGCAACTTTTTCCATCTGAGGCAAGTCAGAGACAATCATCTTCCAGTGACCCGGAAGATCGCCAGTCAGGAGTAGAGCCGGCCCCTGGAGCCCCAACTCCACCCCTCAAGCTTCCTCTCCTAACTCCACTGCCTCCGAGTATTCTTCACCAAGGGCACCATGCCCCGAAGTCTCCATTTCTTCTCTGACTAACACGCTCTGGCTCATTCAGCAGCAGCTTATGGTCTTGGTTGCGTAGCAGAACGCCAACCAGCAACCCACCACTCCCCAAACACCCCGACAGCCCTCCACATCTCGGGATTACACATTCAGGCCATCAATGGAAGCTACACATGTTGATGCACTCCCCCCAAAGCCTCATGTACCGCCCCTGAGCCCTGCACCATCATCAGTTACATACACCCCTCCACCATTCCCAGTCAATGCGTACACTCCACCATTCCCGGTCAATGCATACACTACACCGCTTCCCGTCAACACTCCAACTCCACATACTCTCCCCACCTTCGCCACCATGGCCAATGTTGAGGCCATGCTACACCAGTCCAGGTTTCGAGACCCGGATTGGACAGACAACGACTTCCACCCCTTACCCATCTTCACTGCTTCAGAAGCCTTACCCCAAGGACTATGTAAGTCCTAAGTTCCAGAGATTCACTGGGCAGACCGGCAACGTAAGGGAGCACATAAGTCGTTTCGTTGAGGCGCTCAGGCCTCATGTTGCCGACCACGATCTCCGACTGAGGGAGTTCTCCAAGTCATTGTCGGAGAAATCCTACACCTGGTATAACAACCTCGCACCGAGCTCGGTGTACACCTGGGAAGACATGGCCTCCCTCTTCTACAAGAAATTCTTCGTCACTGAGGAGGTCTACACCATTGTAGAGCTCAGCAGGGAGCACCAGGGTCCCACGAAGGACCTAGTGAGTTATGTGAAGAGGTTCAGAGGCCTCGTGATGATCTGCAGCGACAACCAAAAGGAGTTTCGGTACGTCGAGATGTGCATGATGGGGATGCTCCTTGAGCACAGGATACATCTGGAGAACCATAAGCTCCCGAGCTTCACCCGTCTGATCGAGGCAGCCCGGAGGACGAGTCTCTCGGTGGTTTCACCCAGCAGGGCCAATACACCTGTCATTTATTCTCATATTAATTAATCTCGCTTAATTACCATTTTGGGGATCAACATTTTGGCGACTCCACAGGGGAACATGTTTTGTTTCCCCACCTTCCTTGTGTTTTTAATCTTGTGTGTGAGTGCTTTCAGTTTTTTAACCGGGATTGCATTTAAGAGAAAGGATGCAACTTTTTCATCTGAGGCAAGTCAGGGGGAACCATCTGCCAGTGACTCGGAAGGCCGCTAGCCAAGAGTAGAACCGGTCCCTGAATCCCCGGCTCCACCCCGCGAGTCTCCTTTCCTAACTCCACTGCCTTCGAGCGTTCCTCACCCAGGGCACCACGCCCCCCAAGTCTCTGTTTCTTCCCTCGCTGACACACTTTGGCTCAAACAGCAGTAGCTTATGGTCTTGGCGACGCAGCAGAACGCCAACCAGCAGCCCACCACTCCTCAAGCATCCCGACAATCCTCCTCATCTCGGGATGACACGGTCAGACCTGCAATGGAAGTTGCACATGTTGATGCACTCCCCCCACAGCCTCCTGTACCTCCCCCGGTGCCTGCACCATCATCAGTTGCATACACCCCTCCACCATTCCCAGTCAATGCGTACACTCCACCATTCCTAGTCAATGCGTACATTCCACTGCTTTCCATCAACACTCCAACTCCACATACTCTCCACACCTTCGCCATAATGGCCGATGTTGAGGCCACGCTACGCCAGTCCCAGTTTCAAGACCCGGATTGGACAGACAACGACTTCCACCCCCTTACCCATCCTCACTGCTCCAAAAGCCTTACCCCAATGACTATGTCAATCCTAAGTTCCAAAGATTCACTGGGCAGACCGGCAACGTAAGGGAGCACATAAGCTGTTTCGTTGAAGCGCTCGAGCCTTATACTGCCAACCACAACCTCCAACCGAGGGAGTTCTCCAAGTCACTGTCGGAGAAAGCCAACACCTGGTATAACAACCTAGCACCGGGCTCAGTGTACACTTGGGAGGACATGGCCTCCCTCTTCTACAAGAAATTCTTCGTCACTGAGGAGGTCTACACCATTGTAGAGCTCAACAAGGACTGCCAGGGTCCCACAGAGGACCTAGTGAGTTACGGGAGGAGGTTTAGAGGCCTCATGATGATCTGTAGCGACAACCAAGAGGAGTCTCAATATGTCGAGATGTGCGTGATGGGGATGCTCCTTGAGTACAGGATACAGCTGGAGAACCATAAGCTCCCGAGCCTCACCCGTCTAATCGAGGCATCCCGAAGGACGAGTCTCTCGCTGGTTTCATCTAGCACGGCCAAGAAGTCATTGGAAAAGAAGCGAAAGGCCGAGAGTGCCCTTGCAAAAAGTCGAGCCCCGAAGAGGGGAAGAGGAAACGAAATGAGACTCGACCACCCTCTCCCCCGACACCGAACTGTACCCCGGCCCAACTAGCCGTTCTACTAGAGTTGGATATGGGATAATTGCATTGTGTTGCCTCCCATAGATCGGGAGCTGACTGCCCAGGAGAAGAGAGACCCTCTAGTATTGCAAGTTCCATCGGAGCATGCGCCACCCGACCTTCGAGTGCTATGTCTTCAGGAGGATATACAAAAGCAAGGTTGCTGATGGGGAGTGGACCTCCGACCTGAACAGGTACATACAGACCCCCTGCCCGCCCACAACAGCAGGGGAAAAGAAGTGGTCAACGTCTTGTTTTCTGAGATTGAAGGAGGAATCGTGGCTAAGAGAAGGCAGTGCCGCCTAAGATTTTCAGGCTTGAGAAGAGCCTCGTGGAGATTGGTTTCTTTAGGTAAGAAAGAGTTGCTATGCAGGATTATGCCCAAAGATTGCCGCTGCTGGAAGCGAAGATGGCTTGCACCACCGACTTTTCGAAGTACGGCGTTATTACGTTTGGAAAGGAAGATATGATGGTCGGAAACGAGGACCACTACCGAGCTTTATACTTGAATTCTATTCTACATGGAGTAGATGTTAGGAGATTTTTTGGTGATGTCGGGTCCTCCCTGAACATCATCCCTCGCAGCATTTTGAAGGCCATCGACGTATCGGTGGATCAGATCGTTCCCCAAGCAATCAGGATATACGGCTTCAACGCACGGAGCCAGTGCGCCCTGGGTAATGTGACCCTCGAGCGTTAGGTGAAGCCATACAAGTAGCTGACACTCTTCCATGTGCTGGTGAGTAGTCCTAGCTACCACATCCTTCTTGGCTAGCCCTGGATTCATCGCTGCCACCTTGTCCCCTCCACGTTTCATCAGTGCTGCAAGGGCTTCAGGAAGGAAAAGATGGTGCGGTTGATTGCTAACCTGTGTCCGTTCAACGAAATCGAGGTTCATCTCGCAGATGCAGCCAAGTACGATGAGCAAGCCCCGACATGAGAGTGCCAAGTGTCCCTGCCTCAAGAAATCACATTGCCCGCTTGGCCTGTTATACAGGCCGACCCTGAGGTAGCCTTGCTGGAACTCGGCCCGTCCAAGAGAAAGCTGAAGGAAGAACGGAAAAGAGAAGGAAAGAAAGACGTAGGGGAGAGGTCGAAGAGGCCTCCTGAGGAGACAATGTCAGAGTCTGTGTCTGGAGCCTGGTGCACAAGAGTCAAGGTCAGGGATGGGCAATTTGTCTACAAGTTGTGGACCGAGACTCAGAAGCCAAAGCCGGCCCCACCAAAGATTGCTCTAGGAGGGGTGAAGATTCAGGAAACCATCTTCACAGTAGTCGATCAGAACTCGGACGAAAGTGACGATGAGGATGGACCCTTTCCGACTGTCATCCTCGAAGTGAGCCATGATGTGCAGGATGCACCCGAATGCCTCGAGGATGGCCTGAAAATAGTCCTTGATACCTTAAATGAGGTGAATCTCGAAAGTGAGGAAGAGAAGCGGACGACCTTTGTAAACACTAATCTGTCTCCTTAGGAGAAGTGTAACCATATTAAACTTTTGAAGTAATACAAGGATGTTTTTGCTTTGTTGTATGATGAGATGTATGGTCTAGACCCTCACTTAGTCACGCACAGACTTCAATTATTCCCTAAGGTTAAACCAGTAAAACAGCTTGCTCAGGTGTTCAAGCCTGAGATACAGCTTCAAATAAAGAATGAAGTAGAGAAACTCCTGAAAGCTGGTTTCATCAAACCCATTCAGCACCCGGTGTGGCTAGCAAACGTTGTTCCAGTCAAGAAAAAAATGGACAGATCTTATGCTGCGTGGATTTCCGTGATCTTAACAAAGCAAGCCCCAAGGACGAGCTCCCTTTGCCGAGTATGGACCTTCTAATAGATGCCACGACCGGGCACGCGATGTTCTCCTTCATGGACTGCTTCAGCGGGTATAACCAAACCAAAATGAATAGCTCGGATGCTGCTCACACCTCGTTCTGCACCCCGCTGGGCAACTTCCATTACACAGTGAAGCCCTTTGGGTTAAAGAACGTCGGGGCCACCTACCAGTGAGCTATGACCGCCACTTTCCATGATATGATTCACTCTTAGGTTGAAGATTATGTTGACGATATTGTTGTGAAGTCCAAGGAGCGGCATGGTCATCTTGAGGTTCTGACAAAGTTTTTTAAGAGATGTCAGCTCTACAACCTTAAGATGAACCCGACCAAGTGCGCTTTCAGGGTCACTGCTGGGAAGTTCCTAGGTTTCGTTGTTCATTGGCACGACATTGATCTTGATTTTGCCAAGACTAAAGCTATCCTCAAGTTATGCTCACCCCGGACACCGAAACAACTGAAGTCTTTCCTTGGGAAAGTTTCCTATATCTGGAGGTTCATACCCGGTCTATCCTCCTACATTGCTCCGTTCATGCCTCTATTGCGCAAAGGGACCCCCTTCCTACGGTCTCAAGAATGCCAGCAGGCATTTGAAAGAATCAAGGACGTCTTGAAACACCCGCACACAATGGTCTCACCCTCACCCGGGAAGCCTTTGCGGATTTACCTCGCCACCTCAGAGACTGCCATTGGAGGCTTACTTTCTCAAGAAGATGCGGAGGACATCGAGAAACCGGTGTATTATGTTAGAAGGCTCCTCTGGGGAGCCGTGTTGAAATATTCTCAAGTGGATAAGTTCTACCTTGCCTTGGCTCACATGACTCAGAAGTTGCGGCAATATCTACTGGCGTGCCCAACCTACCTGAGCACCAAGGTGAACCCTATCAAGTATCTGCTCTCTCAACCGGTGTTTAAGGGGAGGTATACTAAGTGGCTCCTCCAGTTGTTCGAGTTTGACATTCTCTGCGAGCACCCTCCACCATTCGTGGGCAGGCCGTGGCCGACCTGCTCGCGGCCTTTTCTAAGGTCGAGGAGGAATAATTACCGGAGTTTGAGATTGATGTTGTTGAAAAGTGAGAATGGCAGATGAAATTCAACGGATCAGTTAACTCTGATGGTGGTGGCGCCGACATTGAGTTCATTGCTGACAACGGATATCACCTGTATTTCTCCTTCAAGCAAGATTTCCTTTGCACCAATATTAGAGTCGAGTATGAAGCCCTATTAAACGGTCTAATCTTGGCAAGGTAGTTACGGATGGATAGACTCATGATTCTCGGGGACTCCAAAGTCAGCATATCACAAATCAATGAGGATTTTGCTATCAAGGAGCCGGAGTTAGCACCATACCGAACTGCCATTCGAGCCTTGGTGAAGAAATTCTCATAATGTTCGCTGCTTCATGTTCCGAGACCAAAGAATCACCAAGCCGATCTCCTGGCCAAACTCTGGAGCAGAATTGTCTTGGATGGAGACTCGCAGCGGATCGATGTCATCAGGAAAGTCCTCCCGGCAACCCTCGACCCTATCATCGAGAAAGAGGACATTCTCCCCATGGATTGGAGGCATCCGATCCTTCACAAGCTCTAACACCCGATCTCGTCGAGCAGGATTCTGGTGCGCAAGCTTACTGATTTCATGGATATTAACGGAGCCCTATACTTCCGAGCCTCGAGTGGCGTCCTATTAAGGTGTATTAGTCATGAGGAATCTTGGCAAACTCCCCTCGACATCCATGAGAAGACCTATGGAGTTCCAGACGCCATTCCACTCAGCAGGAGGATACAGAAACTCAGTGTCTACTGGCCGACCATGGTGTACGACGCAGCCAAGATGCAAAGGAGTTATGAAGGCTGTCAGAGGCCGGCCGACACAATGGAAGCTTGCCCAATAGATAGTCGTGAAGGGGGTGGAGGCGGCCTTTCTTCCTCTTCTTACGAGACGGGGTCCTGCCATCCAATGCAGTGGAAACACACCAAATTCGGAGAAGAGCGGCACGGTTCCAGATACATGGCGATGACCTGTTCCAAGTTAGCTTCGATGATCACCTTTTGAAATGCATAGGTCCTCAGGAGGCCAAGGTCGTCCTGAGGGAAGTCCACTCCGGTTTCTGCGGGGATCACCAAGGGTAGGAGAAGCTGTTTGATCAGTTGATGACCATCGGTTACTATTGGCTAGGACTGTCAACGAGCCGAGCTTGAGCTCAATATTTAGGCTTGCGAGCCGAGCCTGAACCCAAAAAAAAGCTCATTATTTTAACGAGCCTGAGCCGAGCATCAACCCCCGGAGTAGAAGAGGGCACACTTGGATCTTGGTGGGCAACAAGTATTTCACCAAGTGGATTGAAGGCGTAGCATTACGAAGAGTGACTGGGAGGCAGTAGCTCAGTTCATCCGGGAATGTATCATCTTCAGGTCCGGACCGCCCCAGAGAATCGTCACGGACAACGGCTTGTCTTTCCTAAACCGGCATGTTCGGTTGCTGCTAGCCGAACACCGAGTCACACATCTCAAGTCTACCCGATATTATCCTCAAGGGAATGGACAAGCCGAGGCTACGAATAAGACCCTTATCAAACTGCTAAGTAAGATGACTTATTATCACCCAACCCGGTGGAATGAACACTTGTTCAACGTTCTCTAGGCTTACCGGGTCTCAAAGCATCTTGCAACTCAAGCTAGCCCTTTCTCGCTAGTTTACGGGACCGACGCGGTGCTCCCTATGGAATTGTAGGTTACCTCAGCTTGGGTATTGCAAACAGTGGAAATTGACTGGGACACCCACCACCTAACCGCGATTCAAATGCACGAGTTGGATGGCCTCGATGAGAGGCACGAGAAGGCTTTCGTCTGTAATCAGCAATATCACCAAGTTATTGCCAGGCTTATCAAAAGAAGGTATCACCCCGAGACTTCCACGTGGGCTATTTAGTCCTCAGGACCTCCTGGTTCGAACGGAGCAACACTATAAAACGAAGTTCGCACCTCGGTGGGATGGACCATTTTAGATTATTCATGCTTATGCCTCTAGTTACTACAAGATATTATCGTTTGAAGACGATGCCTGAGAAGAGCTTCTGAACGGTAAATGGTTGAAGAAAGATCATTATTAGATGGCGAGTCCTTTGTAAAAAAAAAAAGGGGAAAGAAATGTTTTATTCATCTGTTTTCAATATGTACAACTCCTTTGGGAGCAACCTATCTAAAATGAAATGGCCATCTATCAGAGGAAGAGCATTCAATTGACGATATGTGTCCCCTTTCCTTTCCT
The DNA here is from genome assembly GCA_031762675.1 of Pachysandra terminalis. Lineage (NCBI taxonomy): Eukaryota > Viridiplantae > Streptophyta > Magnoliopsida > Buxales > Buxaceae > Pachysandra > Pachysandra terminalis. The sequence continues at coordinate 6,447 of JAUPMG010005916.1, read as the reverse complement.
CCGTCTGTTCTTCCTCTTTTTCCATTCCCTATAGTTCTTCCTCCCTTGTAGCGAGAGCCTGCCGCAAAGCCTTTATTTTTGATTGTTTCTCCTTTCGGGTTTGGATCAGCTTCAAAATCGCTATGGCATCTCTAGCACTGCTCAATTGTAGCTCATATCTCTGCATCAGGGTGGCCGTGACCTCCTCTATACCAGACAGGTGGTTTTTCAACCAGCCCATATTGAAGCCCAAGTCCTCTATCCCAGATATGCTCACCTTCCATGTGTCGAGGACAGTCCCAGTCAGCGTTTCGAAGTGGGTCCTCAAGATGGATTCCATAAAGGAGCATAGTTATGTGTAACCCCCGCTACAAACCAAGGTTAAGGGGACCTTTTCTTTGTTCGAGATATCCCCGTAGGCCCAGAAGATAACTTCCATCCAGTCCACCGCGTCCTCGGGAATGTGATACCCTTCGAATTGCGTGATGGCGCGATAATTGGCGGGCCCAGTCTTTTACCTTTTTGTTGGTCTTGAGGGTTCGGCTGGTACAGGGTGATCGTTTGAAGCAGTCGGCGGGGGGTCGAGGTCCTCTGTCGGGGCCGATGTAACCACCCGACCCGTTCCTTCACCTTCCACCCAAGGGCTGTCCAAGACCTCCACAGTTAGGTTTAGAGGAGGGGAGTCCTTGGAAGAAGAAATGGTTGTTATGTCCGGATCCTCTCTTTTTCCTCGCGACTCCTCATGAAGACCCCTTAGCGGCAGACTTGTGGCGACATCCTCTTTAGACCCCTGGCCGGGGGCATGTACCCCTAACAGGGAGGGACTCGCAACGCCATCATTGCCCTCTTCCTCTACTTGAGCTCTGGACTCCAAGACGACCCTGACCTTGGCTTTTATCTCAGCGAGGATCTGCGCGGTCTCAGCAGCCGCGGATCGAGCAACTGCCTCGAGGGGATTTTTTGAGGTAACCATGTGCGAGGGGACCTCTACCCAGGACTGAGAGTCTGTATCATCCGAATCAAAGTCCTGAAGCTCGGACTCCTCAGCATGTTGCTCGTCCTCACCCTCTACTTTGGACTCGTCCCCTCCCGAGCCCAAGTAATCATCGAATTCATCTTCGGCCTCGGGAGGAGTATGGAAGGGATCTATAGGGGGAATCCCCGCCTCAATCCTACAGTAATTATCCAGTTTCGTGACCATGGCCGAGGTGGTCATGAGTGAAGGATGAGGTAAGCTCAGGACCCCCAACTTATGTTTAGCCCTCCTGTCTAAGAGTTTCTTCTCTACCGCAACCATGCCCGACATTAGGGTCGCCTTGTAGGTGACGTTAAGAGCTTCCTTCGGCATATCCACCAGTGAATGTGCCAAGTCCTAAAAACAATGTGTGAGAAGGGCGAAAAAGCTGAAGAGGCAATGAGGGCGAGTCCAGCCCCTAACAAGCATGCTGGCTCGATATATTACCCACTAGGTTCAGCTGGTTACTTTTCCATTTGACTCCCAGCTGCCTTTGGATCCCAAGGACTTTACTGAGGACGTGAGGAGAAGCGTCTTTGTCGCGTCCCCCCTTGTCTGGAGAACCTAGCCAATGAACAAGCCTTAACCCGCCCCTCATGGATACAAGAGAATACTACAAGTACATACCTCGAGTAGGTCGCTCCTTGGCAGTTGAAGGAGCTGATGCTAACGGGACATCAATCACAGGTTTGTTCGCAGCCGAGACCTAGTCATCAAGGAAAATAAGGTCAAGTGCTACACCGGGACAATGTATGTCATGGTAGACTCAAAGGAAAGGAGTCGAACAAGAGGGTTACCTTTTTCGAGGGCTTTGGGGCCTTTGCTGGTGTTCTCGCGGTCCCTTTCCCTGCTCCATCCTTCCATAGGGAAGCAGAAGGGGTCGCGACATCAAGGAGAGACGCCTCGGCGATAGTGGGAGCACTTTTCCCCTGATAGCAAGAGTTAACACATGTTTTAAAAAAAAAAGGAGGAGAAGATTCAAAGTGAAGCTTCCATCCTTCATTGGTCGCCATCACTTGTTCTTCGCCCATCACCTGTGAAGAATCCAACAAAGAATATATTTCAGAATCATGTTCTAAATCATGTGAATCAGTACTAGTAGTAAGAAAAGTTTCTAAGGGATTAAAAAAAACAATTTTTATCAAATTCCTCTTGAACCACTGTCTCGATTAGGTTCACATATTCACACTCCTCATCCTCTCATTGTTGTCTCATCACATTGAATATATTAAGCTCGGCAGTCATGGGGCCAAAAGTGATCTTCATCCTCCCGTTCCTGCAATCGATTAAAGCATTAACTGTAGCAAGGAAAGGTCTACCAAAAATAATAGGAATATTAGCACCAGGATGTAAGACAGGCTTAGTATCCAAAATAATGAAAACAACAGGATAATAAAAATTTTCAATTTCTACATGTACATCCTCAACTACTCCCCTTGGTGTCCTTTTTAATCGGTTAGCTAACTGTAAAGTTACTGACGTGGGTCTCAATTCACAAGTCCCAATTGTTGATACACAGAAAAGGGAAGTAAATTAACACTTGCCCCAAGATCAAGCAATGCACGCCCAATTGTGTAATCTCTAATAGTACAAGAGATCGTAGGACAACCCGGATCCTTGTACTTTGGCGGGACCTTATGTTGGATAATTGCACTTACCTGTTCCGCTATGAATACAGTCTTTTTCAAGTGATGCTTCCTCTTCACAGTACACAGGTCCTTGATTACCTTGGCATAGGTAGGCATCTGCTTAATGATATGCAATAAAGGCAAGTTAATCCTAACTTGATGCAAATGCCCTAAGATTTCTCTTGTGACATCCAAATTCTTAGGTAACTTCAGGGCTTGTGGGAATGGTGTTTGGAAGGGACATTTCTCCTTCTCCTCAGTCTTAGATGACTCACTCTCATCTTTTTCTTTCTCTTTCTCAATTAAGGTATCCTTAGATTTCTCAATCACTGTAGGAGTACATTTTTCAATTTCCTTACCACTCCTCAAAACGGTAACAACTTTAGCTTCTTCATGCTTATCATTGGGATCCATTTTCAAATTTTGAATATTGGGATTTGGTTGAGTTTGGGAAGGAAGTTTCCCTTTCTTTGGTCCACTCAAAGCATTAGTAAGCCTAGCTAGATGGTTCTTGGTCTCTTTCATTTCCTCATCGATCCTAGTAAACATAGACTCAAACTTTTGATTTTGTTCACTCTGTTTTTGCATGAAAGTGCCAAGAACATCCTCCAAGGAAGGTCTAGATGATGATGATGGATAATTATTCCTTGGGGGAGGGGGATTATGCACATTTTCACTCTTATAGCTTAAATATGGGTGATTCCTCATATTTGGGTTATAAGTGTTCGAGTATGCTGAATTATTTGGTCGGTATTGATTAAAAGCCAATACTTGCTCTTTCGGCACATTTAAAAACTGTGACAGTGTGCAATTGTTTGTGGCATGGTCTATTTTATAACAAATTTTACATGCTTCCATTGGTTCATTTCTAAAAACAGTACTAACACATTTGTTTCCCTTCATTTTGAGTGCCTCTATTTCCTTAGTTAAAAGACTAATTTTAGCACTTATGTTTTCATCTTCCCTCAACTTAAAGACACTCCCACCAGAAGCGATAGTGTTGGTCCTAGTTCGGTCTATAGAGCCCATAGGACTAGGTTCAGTCCAAGAATTTGAATTCTGAGCAATCTCATCCAAGTAGTCTATCACATCTTCGGTTTCTTTCTATAAGAACCCTCCTCCACATGAGAGTTTGACAAATTGTCTATCCCTACGTGTAAGTCCTTCATAGAAATAGCTAACTAACCTCCAACTTTTATATCCATGAGTTGGACAGAAATTGAAGAGATCCATGTACCTTTCCCAAGCTTGGAATAAGGTCTCATTTTCTCCTTGGACAAAACTAGATTTTCTTCTTTTCACTTGTTGGACCTTATGGGGAGGGAAATATTTCTTATAGAATTCATGACCCATCTCACCCCAATTACTTATAGACCTAGGTTTCAAAGTATACAACTAAGCTTTAGCCTTGTCTTTAAGAGAAAATGGGAAAAATCTTAGCTTAGCAATCTCTATTACATTTTGTGCATAGAAACTACTAATGACCTCCTCAAAGGCTCTAACATGCACATAGGGGTTCTCATTATCCAGACCAGTAAAATTAGGAAGTGTTCCTAAAAGCCCTTGCTTTAGCTCTACATGCTGTACATTGGGTGGAAACATGATGCAAGAAGGAATGAAACTCTGAGTAGGGTGCAACAAATCATACATAGTTCTCCTATTTTCATCAGGAATACTCTGTACTTAGTCACCCATTGTGGATGATGTAGGTGAAGGTGTAGGTGTGTCAAAAAGGCTACCACAATAAGTTTCAAATATCTATAATCTTCCTTTTCTGTTTCTAACCCAAATGCTCATGCAACAATGATTGCAAAGCAAATAAAAAAATTAAAAACAAAATTAAGGGAGAATGGAACGAAGCTACCAATAAAGAGAATTCCACTGGTTGTGCTTTGTTCCAAGAAATTCCCTCTGAATATGCTGCAGCTCTCCGACAACAGCGCCAAAATTTTCTTGCTCACTCCCAAGTGCAGGAGTTCGAAGAAATATAATACTCGGTGAGTCAGAGGTCGAACCACAGAGAGCATGGATACTCAAGACAAAAGAATATTAAAGAACAAATATGATGGTGGAAAAATTATTGGTATTATTTTAGAAGGAATTCAAAAGATCAAAAACAAATAATAGGATTAAATTCAATGGTGAGAATGCTCAGGCGTCGGGGCAGTTTCTTGTACCGGTATAAAATTCATTGTAATTTGGATAAAACATCATATGCTTGATTGTTTTGAAGATGAAGACCTTTGAATCGGTTGAACTAAAATAACTCAGGAACATCTCGTAACCTTGGTTAACGACATGGCTAGAATAACTTTTAGAAAAACCCATTCAATTCAATTCTAGATTCCTATTAGAAACCATGAGAGATTCCTCTTAATGATGAGAAAAACTTGATTGAACTCATAAAAAGTATGGAAGAACTCATGCATCACAAGAAATCAAAATAGATAAACAACCAAACATAATTATATTAAAATCTAAGAAAATCACAATAACTATCCATACAAATACAAGGAAATTTAACCCCTAACCTTTACAAAGGTTTAGGCTGCCATGGAAGAAGAAAACTCAAAAACATCATAGAGAGAAGACTTGTTCAGAATAAGAAGAAGAATTGATGATGAAACTGGTGATTCTCCCTTCTATATATGGAACTCCCGAACCCAAGGCTGCCTAACGCCCCTTTCTTCTCACGCCCAAGAACGCATAGTCTTGACTTCCAATTCGTTGATGGTTTCCATGCCCATTCTGATCCTTTTTTCCTCCTTCCAAATCGGGTTACTCCTCTTGCTAATCTCGCCTCTTCCTCTTTCCAATTCGGTCTTGCTTTCCCATTTTATCTCTGGCCAAAACTCTTGATCTTCCTCTTCTCAGGCTTGCCTATTTCGGTTTTGGTTTTCCTTCTTATCGTCTCTTGTCAATTCAGTTTATTTCCTTTCTAATTTGGTTTGCTTGAAGAATTTTTCACACCAAAAACGCACAACCACCACTTTCTTCCCAATTCGGTTTTCTTTCCAAACTTGAATCAGACTTTTGATTCATAACGATTTAAGCTGAACCAGGTTTGGTTGGCGAGTCTGGTCAGGTTTTCGGCCTTATTTTTCTTTTCTTTTTTTCTTTCTGATTTTATTTCTTTTTAGCTTGATCTGACCCGATCTTGGTCTGAATTCTCTTGACCAGCGTTTGTCTCCAAAATTGTCTCTGTATCAATAAATTGAGTGTAAATGAGACGTTTAAAATATAATGCAATGGTAAAAAAGAATTGGCAAATTCTATATATAATGAAGAGTTTAATGTAAGAAAATACCAGATAAGTCATGTGATTAAGGGTTTAATATATAACAACTCATGACTTATCAAGGGGCAATCAAGCGCTACTTAATCTCGGGAGCGAGAAGGGTTACCTCCGCGGGAGGCTTGAGAGCACTAGGTGAGCCCACACCGCCCAGTTTCTTTTTCATCTGCTCCCCTAGGCTGAAGAGCTTGGTGGAGGCGCTACAGTGACGATTCTCGGCGCGATAGTTACGCCCCCATCTTAAGCTACGGCCCCTGAGGCTCCTGACTTGGGGTTGGCGGTTGAAGGCAAGGCAACGGGCACGTACTACCTGATCGTGAGCTCTAAGAGGGGAGGCCAAGGGGCCGGCTTTGAGATCCCTTTTGAAGGCTTACAGGAATCCTCGGCATTCTTCAGCCGCGTGTCCCAACCATCCACAGATGCAAGGGTGGGCACCGGAGGTAATTCATTGAAGGTGATGGCCTCCGAGTGAAGGCGCCTCCACAACTCCAGCCAAGGCTCCGAGGCGGGGGGGGGGGGGGGGGGGGGGG
>JAUPMG010005905.1:0-15902 GCA_031762675.1 Pachysandra terminalis | reverse complement strand
TGCCTTTCTCCTCCCCCAAACTTCCAATAACATTTTGATATTTTCCGGCCACACCCACCTTATCCCAAACCTGATCAAAAATCTGGTTCAAATCTCCATGGCTACATTACAATGTAGAAATAGGCGAGGTACGTTTTCTGATCAGATTTACACATCACACAACAATTAGCCATCCTCTGGACATCAAATGATCAAGCGTAAGCACCTTATCCTTCACCAATGTCCACATAAAAAATTGGACTCTTGTTGGTACCTGTGGCACCCAAATAAACTTTGCCACCTCTCCTTGTAAGCATTTATTACTAAACATCCAGTTATAATAGGATTTCACCATGAAATTTCCTTTGCTATTCGCACTCCATAGCCTCACATCTTGGCCATTATGGAACTGATAGTAATGTATCAATGTCACTAAAGATGTTGCTGCATCCACAAATAAATTCCTCAAGCCAAAATTGCACGACACTCCATCTAAGTTCCTCGATACCACGTTGCCCACCTTACCATTCTTGAATTGGGAACTGATTTTTGAGCAGACTTGAACCAATCCATGTATCCAACCAAAACAAGCTTTTTTCTCCATTGCCTACTTTCATACTAGTACCGTCTCCAAACTTCAATAATAGACGAGAGATAGCTATCCAGGGACTCAGGCCATATGGACCCTTTACCATGGGTGTGCACCAGCCTCCTTCTGAAGCACCATATTTTGCTGCAATTACAACTCTCCACAAATTGTTTCTCTCAGTTACGAATCTCCATATCCATTTCCCCAAGAGAGCCTCATTAAATTCCGACAATCTTCTAATGCCTATGCCCCCACACTCCTTAGGTTTACAAACTTCTTCCCATTTTACTAAGTGATACTTATATTCTTCACCTTTTCCCCTCCATAAAAATTGTCTTTGCATTTTCTCCAATTTACTTGCCACGGACTTTGGAAACTTAAAAAGCGATAAAAATAGGTTGGCAGATTAGATAAAGAACTTCGAATCAATGCCATCTTGCCCCCTTTATATAAATATTTTGATTTCCAAGAAGCTAGCTTCTTTTCAGATCTCACCACAACCTTGTCTCATGATGACTTATTCTTAAAAGTATCCCCCAATGGAAGTTCCAAACACGATGTAAATAGAGATCCAGCTATGCACCCCCAAGATGCTTCTTAGATTATATCCAGATTTGAAATTTCCTCCCATATCTCAAATATTGTGCTCCTGTTGAGATTGATTCTCAGACCCGAGACTGCTTCAAAACAGAGAAGAATACATCTCAACATCACCATATGAGATTGGACAGCTCTACAAAAGATTAATATGTCCTCTGCAAATAGATGTGGAATTTCAGGACCCTCCACTCCCATCTCGACTCCTTCCAATAGATTCGATTGAGTTGCCTTTGACATCAATCTACTAAATGCCTCCGCCACTATCAGAAATAAAATGGGGAAAGAGGATCGCCTTGCCTTAGTCCCCTACTTGCCTTGAAGAAAGCTACTGAAGCCCCATTAATCAATACTTAGAAAGTCGCTGATGAAATGCAAAATTCGATCCACTTCCTCCATTTGACCCCAAATCCCATCTTACCCAATAGGTACATCAGGAAACTCCAATTCATATGATCGTATGCCTTTTCCATATCAAGTTTGCAAATGACCCAGTTTTCTCCACTTCTGGCTAGCAAATCCACACATTCATTTGCTATCAATACCCCATCCAAAATTTGACTTCCACCAATAAACACACTTTGAGATGAGGATATAACACTTGGGAGAACTCCTTTTAATCTGTTGGCCAGCAGTTTAGAAATGATTTTATACATACTCCCAACCAAGCTAATGGGCCTATACTCTTTTATATTCACCGCCCCCTCTTTTTGGGAATCAAGGATAGAAAAGTGGCGTTGGCACTCTTTTCAAATGAAGATTCAAAATGAAATTCCTCCAGTACTTTTAAGTAAATCAAATTTTATAATATGCCAAAACTTCTTATAGAAAGCCATAGAAAACCTGTCTGGTCCCGGTGCTTTATCCCCCTCCATCTCCTTTATGACCTCCCAAACCTCCTCGTCTGAAAACGTTTTCTCCAGCAAATCTCTGTTCTCCTCACTGATTCTATCAAACTCCATTCCATCTAGATAGGATCTTGTAAAGAGTGGGACTCGATAGAAGCTTCCTGTAATACTGTTCTACAGCCCTTTTAAAATCCTCCTCTAGCACCCGCCCTTCCACTTCAATCCCCCTCATAGTATTAATTCTATGCCTGGCATTAGCCATTCTATGGAAGAATTTGGTGTTTTTGTCTCCTTCCTTGAGCCATAACATCCGATATTTCTGTCTCCAACATATTTCCTCCATTCTGGCCAGCTTGGCAAACTCCTTAAGATTCTCCTTATCAGTTCTCCCTTCTTCCTGAAGCTCCCCCTTTGTTTCCTTATCTTTCAATATTTCCAACTTTTTCTCCTACACCCTTCTGAAAGATAATCTGTTCCATTCTTTAATTTCCTCTTTCAGTTTCTTCAACTTTCTAAAAAAGATGTAGCTAGGTTTTCCAACAACGTGGAAGCTATTCCAACACTCCTTCACTTTTTCCCCAAATCCTTCCACCTCCAGCCACATATTTTCGAATCTGAATGGCGACATTTTTTTGAAGTTTTCTTTGCTTTCCAAAAGAATTGGATTGTGATCAGACGCTGGTTTTGGATAGATTAATGCCTGTGTCATGCCAAAAGTTTCCTCTCATTCATTCGATACGAAGAATCTATCAAGTTTGGAAAGGATGGATCTTTGCTGATTGTTACACCAAGTGAATTTTCCTCCTAATGGGATTTCACTCCTTTTTTCAAATAAACTCATTGAACTTTCTCATTGAAAATACCCTTCTACCCTGACCTGTTGTCTGTCTCCTGACAAAATTTGACAATGTTAAAATCTCCTCCTAACAGCCATGGTAAGTTCCCACCCAAGTTAAGGCCATCCAATTCCTCCCACAGTCCCACTAATTCCCTGTCCTCGTTTGGACCATATATGGCTGAGAAGAGAAACTTTGAATTCAGCTCTAATCCAAAAAGTTACCTGTGTTTGAGAACCTTCCCTTCGCACAATCCATAAATCTGAACATTCTCTTTTTCCAAGCAACCGTGACCCCCCCCTGAAAACCCTGTGCTGGTAAATATAACCTGCTCAACCTCTGAACAAGACCAGATTTCTCTTAAAATCTCATCTGAGATATCTCCCATTTTTGTTTCTTGAAAGGAAATTACATCAGGTTTCCACACTTCTAGAGATGCTCTAATTATATTTCTTCTCTCCTTGCTATTTAATCCCCTCACATTCCAGGATAATAAATTCAGTTTCACTTTAATGCCTTGGTCTTCCCCTTGCTTTTTCTTTTGGATGAAGTCCTTCCACCCGATTCATTATATAATTCCTTCAAGGACCAAGAGAGTTTTTGTAAGTCTCGATTTAATTTTCTCTCTTCTTTATTTGCCATCACATGTTTTTCTAATGCAACAAAAAGAGCTTTGACCTCCTCTTCAAATCCATAGTGAGATACACCCATGAATTTACTAAACTCCATGATCTTCTCCATTACCCAATCTGACACTCCTATCTCCGCCTCCGCATCCACTTATTCCAATATATTGGATATGTAATTATGATCTCCACCTGAAGTACACTTCAACTGCATCTCCCTTTTAATTTCCTCCACCTCTCAATTGATCACCTTAATAGGCGTGATCATTTCGGCTTCCTTGTCCTCAAACAACACCATGCTCTTACAACTGTTTCTTTGAAAATTCTTCCTTTTCTCAGGTCCCCTTACAGGAGATCTGTTCCATTTTTTTTTTCCGTCTGAACACTCTTCTCTCCTTCCGGAACCATATCTCCTTTTAATTTTGGCTTCCTGACAAACAATGTCCCCTCTTCAGACGCGTCCCCATCTTCTAAATCACCTCTCCCTACTTTATCATCCATCAAACAACTATTTTCAGGCATTGCCATCCATCCCGCTATTTGCCCGAGGAAGTAGATTCATCAACCACATACAAAGCTAAATTATTGGCCAAAAGCATTAAGGTGGTGATCGCTTCAGTTGTTTCTCCACATCAAAGTGTGATGAAGGACTAAAGAGTGCTTTCATTAAAGGAAGGCAGAACGTAGACAACATGCTTATTGCTAATGAGTGTGTGGAGGAGAGGAAGAGAATAGGTTCCCTAAGTGTGGTGTGTAAGCTTGATATGGAAAAAGCATATGACAGAGTGGAGTGGTCTTTTCTGGAATCATTCTTGGAATGGAAGGTTTTTGGAGTGAAATGGAGAAAATGGATTATTGGTTGTGTCAAAAATGTGCATTTCAATCTTAGACAACATGCTTATTGCTAATGAAAAAAGGTGCCCTAGGAGAGGAAGAGAATAGGTGCCCTAGGTGTGGTGTATAAGCTTGATATGGAAAAAGCTTATGATAGAGTGGAGTGGTCTTTTCTAGCCCTGGAGTGGAAGGGTTTTGGAGTGAAACGGAGAAAATGGATTATGGGTTGTGTCAAAAATGTGCATTTCTTCATTTTTTTTTTTTTTGGAAAAGTAATATTTATTTCATCAACAAATATAATACAATTTTTGTCACACCATACATGTGCATAGATCACAACAGACCACCACACAGTGTTCAGAACCACTAGTTGTATACCAACCTATACTAACAAACAAACCAAAATACAGCTTCACATTCAACCTTCAGCTCCACCTGACTATTTATAGCCTACCCTAATACCATAATATAGGAAAAGAGGTATTAACAAAAAAAAAAAAATAACACCTACCACACCCCACCATACAAACAAATGCATCTCTTATCATCAACCAAAAATCCAAAGGAAAGCATCCCAAACTGCAGTACCACAAGGTCCACCAGCAGCTAAGGCCATCAATGCGCAGCAATAGCAGATCAGGCCACAACCAGTTTCAACTGTGCAAACAACTAACCCAAAAACAAAACATATCAGATCATAATAACTGGCTCATGTCATGCTCAGTAACCACCAAATCCAGTTTCAGCCCCTCTTAACCTCAAGAATTAATTCCCTCCACAGCTTACCCACTGAATTCAGACCAGTAAATCATGAAAATACACAGCTGTAACCAATCTGAAAAACAGAGTATCCTCTGCCCCTCTACTTTAGTCAAATAAACATACCCAATCATCCTTCAGTAAATGCAATCCACACCATCCTTCAGATCAGTGCTGTTTAAATTCGAGGAACACCCCTCAAATCATTCATTAGAACCTCCTGCAAGCTCAAAGGCATCCTTCCGGACTCAAATCTGATCACACACCCCATTTGTTCTGCATAGGAAGCCATAAGATCAGCAGCAAAGTTAGCTTCTCAAAAAATATGTTCAACTCTACAGGCCTCAACCCTCTCCATCTCCTCCTTGACTTGAATCACAAGAAAACTAATATTCCAAGAGCATTCCCTATCTGAATTCAAAATTTGCTGAACACAATCAGAATCTGTAGATATCACAATCTTCTTCAATTCCAATTCCACTGCCAATCTAATTCCCAACAATAGAGCTTCCATTTCATGGTAGAGAACATCTCTTGGTTCCCGAGCAAATGCAAAAGCTCCTATACATTCTCCACTATGAGTTCTAATCACCCCACCTGATCCACCTCTTTGAGCAGAAAAAGCCCCATTAGTATTCAATCCGTACCATCCTTCAGGAGGGACCTCCCATCTAACATTAATCACCTTTGCACCACAAAAATCTGCTCTAATTTGCCATTCTTGACATAAAACTCTGTTAACCTCACAATCAAGTACTTGATTTGATAAAGAAGATGCCTTGTCTGCCACATCCCTCTTTATCTTATCCAAAATATAGCATTCAGCTTTATATTCATTCCTAAAAACCCTTGCATTTCTTTCCCTCCACAAATGATACACCACAGCCCCAAAGCACAGCTTCCTTATAGTAGCAGAGAACTTATCCCCACCACACTTCTTTGCCATCCATGTAACTTGATCCTGCCAGCTCCTCCTTTGACATACCAATTTGCACTTCTCCATTACAGCAACCCACACCTTCCATGAATAAGGACACTCAAAGAAAATATGATCGTGAGAGTCCCTAATATTTCTACAAAATACACATTTCACATCACCAAAAAGGGTTTGGTGTGAGGTTTCATTACGAGGGCAAAAAGGGTTTCAGTGTCTCATCTCCAGTTTGCATATGATATGATGTTGTTCTTTGAGGCTTCAGAAGATCAGTGTATTGAATTAAGTGTAATCTCTTGTGCTTTGAATTGGTATCTAGGCTTAGAGTCAAACTCGAGAAGAGTTCCATTTCAAGTATTAGAGACCCTGATTTTCAGCTTTCTAGTTTTGCTCAGATCCTAGGCTGTAAGACGGAAAAGTGACCTCTTAAACACCTAGGTCTACCCTTAGGTGGTAACTCAAGATCGATTCAATTCTGGAACCCTGTTATGGACAAATTGGAAAAAAGATTGGCAACCTGGAAGAGGAATTATTTATCTCTATGGGGTAGAATTACTTTGATACGGGCGTCTTTGTCTAACATTCTGGTTTATTTCGTATCCATGTTTAGATGCCCAATGGTAGTTGTTAAAAGGATTGAAAGACTACAAAGGGACTTCTTATGGGAAGGGGGTGGGGGGAAAAGATCATGTGGTTAGGTGGGAGGTGGTGTGCAGATCTAAAAGAAATGGACGTTTAAATCTCGTCAACATTGCAAATAGAAATCAGGCTTTGCTTGGAAAATGGCTTTGGGGTTTCTCTCAAGAACAAGATAGCTTGTGGTTAAGAGTTCCCACTAGTAAGTACGAGAAACATGATAATGGTTGGGACATATTATCCAAAGTCAGCATGTGCGGAGACTGTCCTTGGAAAGCCATTACTGATTTAGCACCCTTGTTCCATCCTTTCGTCCATTTCAATGTCGGATCCGGCTCCCGTGTATTGTTTTGGTCTGATCTATGTGGGGGGGCAATTCTTTTGATTCCATGTTTCCTCGGTTTTACACATTATCCTCCCTTAGGAGGGCGAGAGTGTCTGATGTTCTTTCTTGGTCACCCACTGGTTTAGTTTGGAATCTCGGTTTTAGCCGTAATCTCCGACCTGCAGATATTCAAGAGTTCAATGCCCTTTCAGTCTTGCTTCAGGATCTCGCCCTTGACTCCTTTTCATTAGATCATAGCATCTGGACCCCGGACCCTAGGGGAGTCTTCTCCACTAGGTCTTTTTTCTCTTTTCACCCAATTGGAAACCTAGAGTTCCCCCCAAGATCAAAGCCTTCATGTGGTCTTCTGTTCACAATCGCATCAACACCTCTGATGTTCTTCAGCAAATACAGAAGTACCTTGCCATCTCTCCACAGCTTTGCCACTTGTGTTTGCGGGATGGGGAGTCGGTAAGTTACATCTTCATTCATTGTGCTTTTGCTCGAATTGTTTGGTTGCATTTTTGCAGATGGCTGGCCAGGCTTGGGTATTAATGGCTGATCTTCGCTCTATGATGGAGCAGTGGAGGTTCCCTATGTTGGGAAAATGAGGCAGGCTTTTATATAGAGCAGTTTTTTTGCTGCTATCTGGCTTGAGAGGAACATGAGGATTTTTCAAAATGACAGATCAAGGTCTCAGTCGATTATTGACTCTTCTATGGTTTTAGCAGCGGGGCGGGTGCGCACATATGCAGAGTTTAAGGATACGACCGCTTCAGAGGTGATTAGGGAGTGGAGTGTGGTTATTTACTTATATTCAGGATCCTCTCATCACCAGGTGAGCTAGTCACCCCTAGAGCGGGTATTTTTTTTTTTTTTTGATCAATAACAAAGGAAAATATATTAGAAGGAAAGAAAAACTACAAAAAAAGGACAGGAATCAGGTTCCACGGGCAGTAAAACCAAATAACCTCCCCAAGAAGAAACAGAAAAGGAAACGGAAAAATAAGAAATCCAGAATACAATCAACAGACCCAATATGAGCCAAAAAACAGTACCGCCCAACCCCATCAACACCCCCTAGAACGGGTGTTGTCAAGTTCAACTTTGATGGGTGCTCTTTAGGAAACCCAAGACCTTCCGAAATTGGCAGAATTTTCAAGGACTCTTCGGGTACTAGTCTACATGCTTTCTCTGGCCCTACTGGGGAAGGAAATGCAATTAAAGCAGAACTTCAGGCTTTACTGGCGGGTTTGAAGGAAGCGAAAGCACAGGGGTCCAAGACTTGAGAGATTGAGGAAAACTCTGCAGTGGCCATCTCTTGGATGACAGACAGACGGGTTATGTCCTGGCGCTTATCTCACCTGGTTCAACTAGCTTGGATGTTGGCAGATGGTTTAAACATAGTGTTTTCCCATGTGCCTAGAGGTGCCAATCATGCAGCGAATCGTTTAGTGCGCTCTGGAGTTGCCAAAGATGTGTTGTTTTGCGGGATTCCAGCAGATGATATAATGGCTGATTAAATATATCCAGACCTTCCTTTTTCTTTTTCTTTTTTGCCTTCTCTTATCTTACTCTTTGTATTTTTATCTCTCCTCATCCTACCCCTTTCTTTTATTTCTGCTATTTCTTATGACTTTTGGTTATGATCTCTTTCATTTACATTATTATAATATTAACCATCAAAATAAATAAATAAATAACAATTTGAAGGTCCTGAATAGCTTGGCTGGTAAGGTCTTGCTGATGTCATACTCGAGACTTGGATTCAAGTACCCATTTGAGCTCAAAACACACCTTCCTAGAAACTCTTCTAAAAAAAATCATATGAATCCTTCTTATGCCTTAACAAGAGAATTAGGAATCTTAAATAACAATAGAAAGTAACCAAGATGCTAGAAAGAGTGAACTTTTTAAGGAATATAATTTCCTTTAACCCAGTGATTTTTTCTCAATCTTTCTACAACAAAATCCAGGGGGTTCAGGTGTTGGTGGAGTATTCAAGAATCATTCTGAGTCATGTGGTTCATTCTTTCTCTGGCCCTATTGGGAGAGGGGATTCAGTGAGGGCTGAGATGTTGGCACTCCTTACTGGCTTGAGAGGGCAACAGTATTGGGTTTTCCATCTTTGGTGGTGGAGAGTGACCCAGCCTCTATCATCTCTTGATCAGCTTAATGCTCTTGGTGCCCATCCCATTTTATTCGGTTAGTTCGTTCGTTGTGTTGTGGGAAGATCTCGTTTTCTCACGTTCCTCGTGCGGATAATTCTCTTGCTGATAGATTGGCTAGAGCAGGGGTGGGCAGGGAGGATGCAGGGAGGATATGGTTAAGGGGTTAGTCAAGGACAGGAGAATGGAGGGTAGTTAGTTGATGTAGTTATGTTTTGATTTTTTTTGTCCTCTTCATTCTGCCTTTGGGTAGGACACTCTATAAGTAGCCTACAGATGTGCATTCCTTTTAGCTCTTCTATATATATCATCTGATTTTTTTTGTTCTCTTCATTCTGCCTTTGGGTAGGACACTCTATAAGTAGCCTTTAGCTCTTCTATATATATCATCTTTGTTATTGAGAGAGAGAGAGAGAGAGAGAGAGAGAGAGAGAGAGAGAGATTTTCCCTCCGTAATGAGTAGATCTTCCTAACTTACATTTAAGACCTGATTCCAATTCAAAGAAAATGAGGATATGTTTCAAGTTGTGAACTTGAGATTCACTTGCATGCAACAAGATTATCTATCATTGACAAACTGAAAATTAGAAATGCTAACATCTACTTACCAAATTCATAACACTTTAATTAACTTCTTCTAATCAACAAGAGTTCTTTACACCTTTTTTTTTTATGACGATAATGAAGAGTTATTTATATTCTTTCAAAAGAATGATTGGATCAAGCTATTTCTCTGTTGAAGTAGGTCCAGCAACTTTATGACTATATAACTTTATAAAGGTCTTGTATTAAACTCAGACTACCAAAGCGTGGCCTTTTTTTCCATGAATAACAGGGAATTTCTTTCATAAAAGGTAGAGCGAGATGGTAAAATAACGTGGGCCCACAGAGCCCTACATGACAAGGAAGACAGAGAATGAAAAAATAAAAAGTAACAACTCGAGTATATGCAAAACAGCGATTACAGAAGCAGCAGAACAATAAAAAGAAAAGTGTGATTGGCTTATTGTATGACTCCAACTGAGTATGCGAACTTATTTTTTTCTTTCTGATCAGTAAAGTGTGGTTGTGTTATGTAGAAATTAGAACTCACCCAGTGTATTAAGAGATTATGATCAGTAAAGTGTGATTGTGTTCATATGTAGAAATTGGAACTCACCCAGTGTATTAAGAGATTACATCAAGGGTTAGTTCTAACAAATCTTAACCTAAGCTAGAATGTACGTGCCCCAAAGGGTCCCCCATCATTTAAAAAAGATCAAACATCCCTAAATTCTAGTAAGGCCTCCGCCCAAAGAAACAAAAGAGACAAAGCCCAATACCTTGACTTGATAATCTGTTAGATGTGATGGCAGGTTCTTCCATCCTTTTGGAGATCGACTTAAGAAGCAGCTACACCACTAGCATTTTTGATACAGGTACTTCAACCCATTGTCGGTCACTTTCTTGTAGTTTATTTTGATGACAGACTCGTTTACAGCAAGACCAAGGAGGACCATATCCTACAAATTGTAGCAAGTAATGAGAGCTCTTCCTCATGAAAAGCTCTGCAATAACATGAAAAAAATGTTCCTCTATATGCCCTAGTATGGATGCTACGAACTTCATCCTGGTTAATAGGTATATACCACTTTATGATAGCTTTCACCTTTTCATGATCAGCCTCCATACCATCAGATGAAACTATAAAACAGTAAAACACATATGCTGATTTTAAAGCAGAGCAGCTAGCAGTATCCAGACCTTTATACATTTTTTTTATCAATAAAAGTACTTTGTATTAATCTACGTAAACACAAAGGTATTACAAACTACAAGTATAGACTTTTCTTTACATGAGGATTACCTTTTCAAAGGGACTTGCTTAAGCATTCCACACCATTTCCATTGGCCTAGTTTAAAGCAAAATGTAGCCAGATTGGTCACCCAGTACAACAGTTGCTAGCTAGCAGAGGAAGAGTACAAGTCTTTACACACTTTTGCCCATAGTCCATGAGCCGTGGCGAGACCTTAGCAAGGAATGTGTCCTACGGGTTCCATGGACACTCAGGGGTCTTGATTCCATATAAGTACTAGTTGATAGGTTCTAAAAGATGGCGCATTTATTCCATGTACCCAACCATCAAATGCTGTGCATATCATCAATATTTTCTTCCAAGAACTGGCTCACTTGCATGGGTTGCCCAAGACTATTGTCTCTAACTGGGAGATTAAGGTCATGAGCTATTTTGGAGAATGTTGTGCAAGTTGCCGATACTAAGCTCAATAGTTTTACTAATAGAACCATGGGCCGTAGGTCTTTCAAGATCGCTATGGGTTCATAGCCAAGGAAACCCATTGATATGGCTCCTTTGCCTACAGACGCAAAACCGAGTCCTGAAGTGGATGCCTCTGCTAGCTACATAAAGGAGATTCAAGAAGAGGTGACATAAAATTACGATCACCAATGAAGGTTATAAAGCTCAAGCTAAGGTTCATTGATGAGGAGGGTGATATGGTGATGATTCGTCTACAATCCGAGCACTTTCCTAAGGGTACTTACAAGAGCTATACTCTAAATAATGCTGGTCCATAAAAGTTTGTGAAGAAGATAAGTTTCACTGCCTATATTTTTGAGTTACCGAAGATGTGGGCAATGTTGAAGATCTCACATTGTATCATTGCCATCATGATAATTCACCTGGTAATAAGCCTATGGTATGATTATCACTATAGAATAGCCTCCACTATGTCACATCATCCCATAAATTCTCACTAGGAGATCCAGATATAAAATTAGCTCTCGTAACCCCAGTTCTAGCCATATCATCTGCCTTAGTGTTAGCAGATCTACGGACATGAATAAAAGATATACTTGGTCCTTGACTAAGAATTCTCGCCATCCTTACAAAATGCACGTACCGCCAAGGATAAATAGTGTTTGGAGACATCCACGAAATAACTGAAGATGAATCCCTTCTACCTGAAAAGTCTCCAAATTCATCTTCCTAGCCTCCTTCAACCCCGCAATCAAAGCACTGATTTCGGCTGGCATTGAATTCGTTTCTCCAATCGATCCAGAGTATGCATGGAAAACTATTCCATCCGATCTCCTAAAAACTCCAATACCAGATGCTCCTGGATTACCCATAGAGGATCCATCAAAGTTAAGTTTTACAATCCCATTAGCCGGAGCTTGCCAAACCAAATTATAAAGTGTTCTGCTAGCTAAAGAGAATAAGATCGTGTTCCGATCCCTAATAATCAAGTCCATCCAAAAATCCCTGAACTCCGGCCGCACCTCCACCCACAAAGCTACCATTCGAGAGATACCGTCAATAATCTAAGAAACAGAAAGCTGTGTATCCTCAAAAATACGCCTGTTCCTCTCCCCCCAAATAGCCCATAAGATTGCAAAAAAGAGGGACTCCAATAATATCTTTCCAAGCAAGCTCAAACCCCGAAATCTCCATTGCGATAGAAGATCAACAATGGTTCCGGGTAGCACCCAGGCCATGTCCATGATATAAAGGAAATGCATCCAAATATGTCTGGCAAAGATACAATGTAAAAACAAGTGGTCAACAGATTCCACGTGGTCCCTACAAATGAAACACATGTTAGGAGATAAAACCATATTTCCCCTCCTTTTTTGCAATAGGTCACCCATGTTGATCCTATAGAAGATGGCCATCCATACAAAAATCCTAACTCTATGAGGAGCCTTGGGTTTCCACAACCTCGAAGAAGAAAAAGAGGGTGGGACAATATTATTCTCTACCAAGAAAACGAAAAAAAGATTTGGTATAAAAAATCCCATTAGGTTCCAAGGACCAAATCCTAACATCCGGTGTAAGGGGGTTAACGAAGAAAAATTTCAGAGAATCAAAGAGAGACGCTAATTCCCCCAATTCGACATCCCTTAGATCCCTTCTAAACTCATGGTTCCATACTAGCCCAGAGGAGTTCCAAGAGAAAACTTCGGACACCACCAGATTTTTGTTACGCAATACAAGGAACAAACTAGGAAATCTAACTTTAAAATTGGATTCACCCCACCACACATCATGCCAAAACCTAACCTAGACACCATTCCACACCCCAAATCTCAATGAAGTATAGAAAGAGGGAGCAGAGCGGAAATAGCCTTCCAGGGGCTATGACTAAACATTCTAGCATTTTGACAAATTTCCTCAAAATTAGCCTCTCTACCATATTTGCTAACGATTATGTTGTACCACAGAACATTTGAATCAGTGTAAAATCGCTAAAGCCATTTACTGAGCAAAGCCGAATTCCGAGTTCGAATATTTCTCAAATTTAGACCACCAACTGCTTTATTCTTACACACCATCTCCCAGTTGACCAAATGGTCTTTCTTTTGATTCCCACCCCCTCCGATAAGAAGTCTCTCTGAATTATTTCCATAGCCTGAATGACTTTCACCGAGGCCCGAAAAAGGGAGAGGAAATAAATGGGCAAATTGGCCAATGCGGATTGAATAAGAGTGACTCGACCCCTTAAAGATAGATAATTTCTTTTCCAAGTAGTCAGGTACTTTTACAATCTATCAATGATGGGATACCAAAAGAACCAAGTCCTCGAAGAGTCCCCCAAAGACAAACCAAGGTACCTAATAGGCATATCCACCACCCCACATCCTAAAACATCAGCAAATTGCTGAAGTCTATTGTACACCATATGAAAACCCGAAATGGTAGATTTTTCCAAATTAATTTTGAGATCAGAGATCATCTCAAAGCCTCTCAATATAGATTTCACCTAATAAGCCTGCTCCTCCACAGCTTCAAAAAAGACAATCATATCATCGGCATATTGGAGATGAGACACTTGAACTAAATGGCTACCCACGAGAAAACCCTTGATAAGCACCATATCTTCGGCTAGGGAGAAAAATCTACTAAGCACATCACCCACGAGAGTAAAGAGGAAAGGAGATAGAGGACCCCCTTGTCTAAGCTGTCTGGAGGACTCAAAATGTTCGTGAACACTTCCATTGACTAAGAAAGAGAAAGAAACCTTGGAAATACACCCTCGAATCCACTTCCTCCATTTATTCCCAAAACCTTTCCATTTAAAAACCGAGTCCACAAAACCCCACTCTACCCTATCGTAAGCTTTCTCCCAATCCAATTTGCACATAATACCCAACAAACCACTCCTGATTCTTTCCTTAACCACCTCGTTAGCCACAAGAACGCTATCCAAGATTTGTCACCCTTTAATAAAAGCTGACTGATTAAGGGAGATAATAGACCCAATGACATCTTTCAGTCTCTCTGTTAACACCTTCGCAATGATCTTATATAACCTGGAGATCAAACTAATAGGTCTAAAATCCTTGAGTTCACTATCCCCGACCTTCTTAGCAATCAACACCAGAAAAGTTTCATTCGTGATTTTATTGATAATCCCACTCAGATGAAACTCCCTAAAAACCTTCATCAAATCTTCCTTAATAATATCCCAAGCAGCTTGAAAGAAAGCAATAGTGAACCCATAAGGACCCGGAGCCTTATCTCTATCCAAACCATAACAACCCTCTTTACCTTCTCTTCTTCAAAATCTCTCTCCAACCAAAGTGCTTGGTCAATGGACACTAAATCACTCGGAATATTTTTCAGATCAAACTTGATATTCTGCTCCGAAGAATAAAGTCTAACATAAAAATCTCTAAGAGCCCTCAAAATACACCCATATCTTCAATGCGATCCCCATCTACTAACAAGTTTTTAAAGATATTAGACTTACTCCCCCCATTGGCCATCTTGTGAAAAAACTTAGTGTTTCCATCTCCTTCCTTAATCCATGAAATTCTCGATTTTTGTCTCCAACTAATTTCTTCTTGTTTCCAAATCAGATCTAGCTCCACTCTCTTAAGATTCCTCCCAACTCTATCATCACCCGATAAATTCCCAGCCTGCTCCAAAATATCAAGACCCACAATGTCATCACAAATAAATTTCTTTCGAGAGAATAAACCCCCAAACGTCTCTTTATTCCAACCCTTAATCTTCTCCTTCAAAATTTTTAAGGATTTCATAAACACAAAACCAGGTTTATCATCAATTCTCACAGTTCTTTCCATCCACCACCTCTTAATCTCCTCCAAAAAACTACTGTGAGTGAACCACATATTTTCGAACCGGAAAGGAGACGGACCCTTAGCAATCTCCTCTACATCAATGTAGCTCATGTCGAACGACATTGATGTAAAAAAAATATTTTACATGGTTTCGGCAACATGTCGCATGTCGCCGAAACCATGTAAATAGGGTAAACTTGTAATTTCGACAACATGTCACCCTTTTAAGCAAACTCTCATCTTCTCAATTTTTCTCCCCCACTTCATATTTTTTGTGATTTCTGCCCAAAACAAGTGCAATTTCACCAGATTTGTATACGAAAACACAAGTCAAGATCTGATCTATGAATATGCCGTTTTCAAGACTTTCACCGACGAAATCAAGGTAACAACTAATTTTTTTTAGATCTAAAGTAAATCTGTTGTTGAAATTATGACTACTAATTATATGTTAAGTAATGACACCCGATCTACAGATGGGTGTCCTCACTTTTTTTTTTCAAAATAAATATATTTATTTAATTATTTTTGACGAAAAATACATAATATATATATATAATAGTTATAAATAATGACATAGGGCTTATATTTATTACTAATAAATATTATAATATTTTTGTAATAAATTTTTATAATTTAAATTATAAAAATATATTCTGATTTAATTTTTAATAATTATTTAATTG
>JAUPMG010005886.1:0-15903 GCA_031762675.1 Pachysandra terminalis | reverse complement strand
AATTCAAAAAGTTAATTTCATATAATGCCCCATTAATAAACTATTTACACATAAACCCCCTTATCACATAATTTGTTTTACTTAACTCCTTATCTAATTAAATACACATGCACATAATAATTTAGTTAATTAATAAACAAAGGAGGAACTCTTTTAAGGTGTAAAGGTCACTACATTTATGAACTTGAATCTTGAGAATTATGGTGATTTGATCATGTAAATCCTTGATTCGAAGTTAGGTTTTGCTCATGGAAAGTTGATTTGGTTTATGGTAGAGTAAATTATGGTTTTTAATGTTTAAAGACAAAATTATGTTTGTGGAGGTTTGGGCACGAAGCCCTATGAATAAAATGTGAAAATCTGGGTTTACTAGGCCTTGACACGTAGCTCGATAGCTATTGAGATCACCTACCGAGCAACACCAACTCTCAGGATTTGCTACCGAGACTCGACAGCTACCGAGGTTTGGTGCAGAGGTCTCTCGGTAGGTAGCTTGGCAGCTACCGAGCTCCTTTCGACCCCAAAATTTATGGGAAGCACATTAAGGGTATTTTGGGTTTGTGTGTGGTGTTGGTTTGTGTGTGAAATTTTGTGTAAGGTATTATATAACAAAGTGTGTAAATTGCTTAGTTTTCAATTTGAACTGACTATGTATGGTGTCATATGATATGTGAAAATGATTCTAAAGGATTGTAACATGACATGAACTATATGATGTGAAGTTAGGGTGAATAATGATCCTAGTTTGGTAAATTGCTGAGTGTATGGTATATGGGTCCTATGTATATCTTCTGATCTGTGAAGTGTGTGAGAGTGATGCTAGAGGCATTCACTGGTGATCCTTGTGTGACACAAGATGTATGTACTGATTGTTTGTGTGAAGGTAGATTTCCTACCTAGGGTACCATCCCCTGAAAGTAAAGAGAGTGGATTTCCTACCTCGGGTACCATCCCCTGAGGAAATAGGTTGGATTTCCTACCTAGGGTATTATCCCCTGAAAGGAAATATGGTGGCATTCTCTACCTTGGGTTATATCCCCTAAAAGAAATGGATACTAACAGTGACATGGTCATGTTGACATATTCCTGGGACAGAGTTCCTAGAGGATATACGGAAGGAATTCATGGTTGGGCTTGGCCTAACACCCTTGCATACTTGCATCATTTCATATCATCATTTTCATTGCATTATATTTCATTGTATTCTGATTGTGTGTGCTCATCATCTGTGTGCTCGTAGCATCATCTGCATGTACTGCATTGCATTGATTGGTATAATTATGGTGTATTGTGTGTTGTGTGACTAAGTGTTTGACTTTGGTGTGATGTGTGATTGCTATGTGAATTGCTCATTGATGTGTGAATTTGATTGTTTGTATTGTTATTGATATGATGATCAATAGGAGTGAAATGACACTGTTGAGAAGGTGCCATAGGGGTTGGTAGCCTTGGATATGGGTATGTATCATGATAGAGTGCAAGAGTACATGGAATCTATATAGCTTGTGTTTATATGTGTGGCATGACGGAGTTCATGATGATATTGGTAATTGCTTAAGATGAACATAATGATGAATTGGATTATGACTGTGATTATGACTATAACTGTGGATATGATTATGACTATAACTATGGATATGATTATGATCGTGATTATGAGTATGACTATACTTATGACTATAATTGTGATGATCAACATATGAAAACAATAACATGATAAGAAGATGAGTGATAAATTGCATGAATTAACTTGTCTCATTATACAATTATGAAAATAACTGTTGTAATTACTTTAGATTATTTCTACTAGGCCTCCAAGATCAACCCTTATGTTGAAATATATGGATCATTAGAGAGGTGGCATGACCAGGACAAGGGGCCTTAACTAGCTGTTAACAAGACAAGGAAGCTTTAAGAATTAGGAATTGCTGATGGACCTTGATAGATTTTAATAGTTGTATTTTGACCCTTAGTGGGTAGTAACAATATAAATGTTGGTTTGATTAGAATTTTGCTCATGATTGTGGATTTTAGTTAATAGAATTAGTTTAAATTTTATCAGACTTCTGCTATATTTAGTATGCTCTGTTGTATCTCAGATTATTTGTTGGTTTGGCCGCATCCATGGTTTTGGATCCGAAGGTCATTCCCTTGGAAATCCTCGAGATTACATATCTTGGATTTGGGGCGTGATAGCTGGATGTCCACGCTAGATCCCCACCGAAGCCAACCAATGCACCTTTATAGATAACATGGGCCAATTTTGGCTAAGGCACGCTCAGTAGATTCTGTGTGTACACCACAGTTTTAGGGCCTTTGAACCAATGGGATTCTCTTGTCCCACAATCATTTTCGATCTCGAGAATACATCCAAGGCATCTCTTAGAACTCTCTCCCGTGGCACATCCCAGCTCAGAGTTACCCAACAGATTCCTCACATCACACATGCATATATTCTATCCTGATATATAAATATGTGATCAGGTCCTCACTTACATACATACATATATATATATATGCGTGGTATTCCGGGACAAAGGGGTAGCTAATCTCTCTCTCAAGTCATCTTTGACTTATTTCTAGTCCTTTCCAGACTTCAACGTTTCATCATTTTTTGGCACTCTTCATTGAGTTCAATCATTCTCACATCATCCCTTTGATTCTCATCATGAAGAATCCAAATTCTAGTCGGGTCATTGGATTACCCTTCGGGGCCCATAATGCATGAATGACCCATCTTATGCATGTCATCATCACACAAACTACATTTTATGCATAGACATATAAATCTCACATAAACATCTAATAATATACCATACCTTGCATTTGAATGAATATATCATATGTTATTAGATATGAAGAATTCTAAACACACATACATAATTTTCACATGTACTCATTCGTCCATTTCAATCACGAATCTAGAATGTATAAGTCATATCATTCATGTTCATAAAACATCATCATCATTAGCATACTTTTGTTCTCGTCGGTATACCATACTCCTACCGACCAGGCTGCCGATGGTGTCGGTGGACCTTACCGGTGGCACCGGTGAACCCCAAATAACAAATTTAGGTTTCTGTCGGTGGCTAGACCGGTATACCGGTCCAACCCCTATTGGAATTCGCGCAGAGATGGCTAGTCTGGTGTGCTAACCCCACTGCCGACAAAACCTCAAACAACATTCACTTCGTCGGTAGACCCCGATGGTATATCGTTGTGGCTACCGACTATACACAAACACTTGGTGAATGCCCTGTCGGTGGACCCCGACGGTATACCATCTGGTGCACCTGATGAGCATGGACACTCATTCTTTTATGGGTTTTCTTAGCACAATCTCATCCTTTCATAGTCTTGTAGTTCTTAAACAATCTAAAACACTAAAAGATACTATCACTACACAAAAAGGATCATTTAATGGACGTATTGGACGGCGGTCATGATAATACCGCCATTCTATATAGTTTCCTCTGCAGTCAAATAAGACCGCTGATAATTATTATTATTAAGGACGGGCTTAAAGAGGCCCGCTGATAAAGGTTAAATATTATCGGCTGTTTATTCTAGACCGTCGAGAAAAATTAAGTAGGGACAGTGGTTCATCTTAGACCGTCGTGCAATAACTTAAGTATTCTTGACGATTTATTAGAGACCGCCGAGCATACTCTTTTGCATTAGACCCCAAATGTTGCGCCTTTCTCTCCCATGCTCTCTCTGGTTTTCTCTTCGGCCCTCACAGCTCTCCCTCTCGTTTCTCTCCCGATCGAGAAGTTCTCCTTTTGCTGTCACCTCTCTGTCGCTGCCTCCTCTCCATCGTCGTGAGCTCTCTGTCGCCATCCGGATCAATTTGCTGTCCCTAACTCTCCCTCTCGATTTTCTCTCTTTCCCTCACTCTCTCTCTCTCTCTCACTCTGCCTCTCGGTCGTTGCTATCTGTGGGTCACCATCACTTCTCTGTTGCTATCAACTCTCCATTGCCATCACCTGGACGTCGCCAACATCTCTTCATCTCCGTCACCTTCACGAACAAGTTAGGTTTTTATTTATTTTGATTCTTTTATTCTTGTTTTAAATTTTACTGCTAAAATAGAGTTATTTCTATTTATATTTTAATTTGTGAGGTCTAGATCTTCATAGTTTTTTTCTTTGGGAATTATGAAGATACCCTATTCTTGAGAATGTCCAATTTGAATTTAATGTAACTTAATCTTTTTGGTCAAGGAACAGCTTGATATCCGATTTTATTTGCATGCATATATAAATATATATAATCTATATTACAATTATACATACGTAGGCATATTATAATATTGGATTGCTACAAGTATATATTAAGCATATAACTAGAAAATCTGATTTCTTACAACTATAAAATATGTTTACCAAACAAATCCGATTATTGCTCAAATTGGATCCGATTCAAAACTAACTGATTTTGGTAAGGGATGTAAGATCCAACGATCCAATGAAGTAAAATCCGATTCGATCCAGCTTTTAATCAAATGAAATTTGGTTTTGCCTTGATCTGGCCAGAATCCGATCTGCTGAAAGCCTTACTTTCTGTCATGGCTTAGAAAATTAGGAAAGTTTATTCTATAGTTGATAATTACTTAAATATCTTGAGCAAGGCTCAGGTTCGGCTCAGGCTTGTTAAAAAATTTAGGCTCAGGTTCGGTCAAGCTCATTAAAATATAATAGCCTCAGGCTCGGCTCGTAAAAAGCTCAGATTGTAAAAGGCTTAGGTTGCAGAAAAGCTTAGGTTAGTACAAATACATTTTTTTTTGCAGGTAAGTAATTTCAATAAAAGGGGGCGGGGGTGGGAAAGGAGAGAAAAGAATTACATTCTTGGGTACAAGTTTCCATTAGCATCATTGTCAATGATCCTTAAGAGATCAGAAGGCAATAACTCAATTGGAATAACCCTAAGCTCATTGAGAACAACAGAGTAAGAAGCTAAAAAATCAGCATCCTGGTCGCTTTCATGCACCACATGGTTGAGAATGATCCGTTGAATTTTACTCATCTTCATCTTAATACCATGGATTAGTTTCATAAGATCCCAATGAACCGAACCATAGAAAGTTTTCAATAAGAAGAAGTTGATGGCGCTGCTAGAGTCAGAATGAATTACAAGGTGCTCAAACTTGTAGCTAAGAGCTAGATTGAGCCCAAAGTCATTGGCCTCCAACTCATGAATGATAGCTCTTTTGGGACATCTAGCGATCGCAAAAGCAATAAGACACGTTCCAAGGCTATCAAGGAAAATACCTCCAGCACCCGCACCATGAGCGTGACAAGCTCCATTAGTATTGAGAAGTACAAACCCAGTGAGGGGAGGTTGTCAACAATGCCATGTGGGGGAGGGGTGCTGCATATCAGTATTGATCAGCCACCTATCGTAAAACGATCTGCTCTTAGGATTATCTTTAGAGCAAAGACTTTTACCCTCAGTTTTGTAACGCACCTCACAAATAATGCTATTTGTGACAATCTAGTGAGGTGAGAATGAGTTTTTGAATGTCCTAGCATTTATGTCCTTCCAGATGAAGTAGATAGTAGCACAGAAAGCAAGTTTGCACACCCATTTAGTAGCGTCATTACCCAGAAAATTGTTCGTGCACCAATCAATCTCACGGTCCCAATCCATGATAGGTCTATTGAATCCACATCTAATAAGGATGTTAAGCCATACCGTTTTAAAGTGTAGAGGCACTTGAAGAAAAAGTGGTTGTGTGTTTCCTCATGAGTGTTACAAAGAATTCATTTATATCTATTGAGGATGCCAAATTTCAATAGCCTATCTTTAGTAGAGAGATGGCCTTCGCAACCAAGGTGACAAATGAGTGCTTGGGAATGTGATCAGTGAACCAAATGATCTGATGCCACCCAACCTTAGCACCTTGGGTTCTGGTAGCGTTCCAGGTACCATGAAGATTGAAGGTGCCATTCTTTGAAGCAGTCCAAACAACCTAGTCAGTTTCAGCATATGTAAAGACTTGTGTTGAATGTAGAAGATTCCAATAATTCTGTAGGATTCCATTATCAGTAGTAGGTGGAGACCATTGGCCGTTAGTAAGTAGAACCTTGACCTTATCATTATGATGCATATGCTCTGAATAAACTTGTCTATGGGTGATGACCTCGCTAAGAGGCTTAGTACCAATCAACCAATCCCATCAAAGACTAGTATTCTCACCATTAACGATGGGATGGAGAATAAATTTGTGAGCCATTGGACGAATATCAAGAATTTTCCTCCATGCCCAAGAGGCTTTGACGGATGATGTAATGCCCAAAAATTACGATTGTCAATTAGGTAATGAGCCACCCATTTACCCCATATAGATGGAGTGTTAGAAGATATGATCCAAATATATCTCATGATAGCCGCCTTGTTCCACTCCACAAGGTTAGGTATGCCAAGACCACCCTCACACTTCAGTTTACTTATAGATGGCCAAGATATCGTGTGGATCTTCTTGGTGAGATTAGGACCAGCCCAAAGGAATCTAGCACACAGATTCTCAAAAGCACACAAATACATTGATAATATAGTTGATAATTATTATTATATATAATATAATATATTAACATATGTATTTAATATTAATTCATAATATAAAATACAAGAATATGGACATATAATGTCATATACGAACCGAGCTGAACTTTAACCAAGCCGAGCTTACCCATGATCGGCTCAAGCTTGTTAAGATAATGAGCTTCTTTTTCAAACTCAGGTTTGGCTCACGAGCCTAACTATAGAGCTCAAGCTTGGCTCATTGACAAACCTAATCAGAAGGGGACAAATTCTGATTAGACCTGGGCTTTTGTTCTGTCCAATTTTAATTAGGCCTGAGCCCATGTCCTAGCCTACTATATTGAAATTCAGTCTCACTTTATTTCATGGGTCTACGATCCAACTTCGTATCGGACCGGAACGATATCCGATCCGATACCGAGGTTAAACACTATGTCATCATCATCATAATTAGGAGTACAACTCGATTCGGTTTGGGTCGGGTCAGCCCAACCTTTAACCAATCTTCTTATGGTTGTTTGTGTTTGTCTTATGTTTAGTTGTGCAATTTGTTATATATTATTGTGAATTACTAGAAGTGCGTGTATGCTTTAAAAAACAGAGATACGGGGGTGTTGGTGGAATTATTTAGTATATATGGAGTGTTTAATGCATTGCCCATCTGAAATGTTAAATATGTGATTTGTTCTTCATTTTATTTTCCATGGATGCATTGCATCTTCACTAAGGGGATTGCAATTGTCCATAGGATATAAATACGAAAATGCACTATCGCACATATAACATTTTGGATTGTTAGATAGACAGTTTGGAATTAACAACTACTTTATTTGTTGTTTTATGATTTGATTATTTCTCTTATAATTTTGGTAATCATTTCTATATGTTCTTTGGATACGTAGTTTACTTGACTATGTGCTTCTCGTTTATCCATCTAGTATAGGTAATCAAGAGTACAATATGTCATGTTAGCTAACGTATTTGAAGAAACACGCAGTGATGCTGCCGAAATTTTTAAAGAAATATTCCAATCATAAAATTAGGGAGTAAAATAGTTGGAAATCCTGAATGGGCATAAAACTTTATATAGCATGCATCATTTACTTGCAGGTTATATCTGAACATGTTGCATTGAGGTATGTCTCACCTTTAAATTATTTGTGTTTATTTAGAATTTAATATTATAATTTATGCAGTTCATGAACATGACATCTCTTTACATAGTGTAGATGCTTCTTTGAATATTTTCATTTTAGATAGATAATTTGGGTTTTTTGCTCACTAAGTATCAAAAGAGGAGTGTAAATCACAGTAAGCGGTTACATGGAACATAACCCGGTTCTCGCTAACTGGTCATGGATTGGATCTCAACGAGGAGCATTTTTTCTGTCTGTGAAGTTGAACCAAATCCCCCAAGTTTGGGCTAGGGGTTTACCCCAGCTTTACGAAATCCATCAGTTTAGGATTCCATCCATTTTCCCTATTTTTATAGTTGGGAACTGGTCAAGTTGTCTCTAAGTAGTGTTGGAAGGTTATTTTGCATTTTGGTATGTTTTCTCCTTGTTGAAGTTTTCTAATTTTGATGCATGCACCATATTGAACGAAGAAGTCGGATGTCGTTTAACTTGAAATTTCCTTACGTTATGGATAGGAGTTGGATTCGTAACCATAGGGCTAGTCGGGAATATAATGAATGGGTGAAAGGATTTATAGAATATGCATTTGATCATGGGGCCATTCTGAAGGGGAAGTTGAAATGTCTTTGTCCGAGTTGCAACAACGTATTCTATCAGGATAGAGATTATTAACATATGATATGTGATGGGTTCGATAAGAACTACGTCAGGTGGTTACATCATAGGGAGGAAATAACTTCGACGTATATCACAAAAAATTTGGTCCGTGCAGATATTATAACTAGTGAAATGGATGATTTACTACACGATGCATTTGGAATTCCCAATACATTTAGAGAAGAAGATGCCCATACACAGACGCCTGTTTTCGGACTAAATAATGAAACTGAAAAATTCTTGAAATTAGTAAAGGATTCAGAAAAGGAATTGCATCAAGGATGTAAGAAGCATACTAAGTTATCGTTTATTGTGAGATTGTATTATATAAAGTGTCTATGTGGGTGGAGCAACAAATCATTTACCGTGTGGCTCGACTTATTGAGAGAGGCATTTCCTGAGGGTTCAGCATTGTCGCAAAACTTCTCTCAAACAAAGAAGATTATTTCCGACTTGGGTCTGAATTAAGAAAAAATTGACTCGTGCCCTAATGATTGTATGATTTTTTGGAGGATACTGCTGATAGAAAATCGTGTGATACTTGTGGTACGTCAAGATGGAAGACAGTGGATGATAATTTGGTTAGGAAAATTAAGAAGACGCTGGCTAAGATCTTAAGGCATTTCCTTTTGAAACCAAGGTTGTAGAGGTTATACATGCCATCTAGAACCGTTGCAAGCATAAGGTGGTATAGTGACAGTCGCACTACAAGTGGGGTGTTAAGCAATCCTGTGGATTCACTTGCTTGGCAAGATCTTGACCTCAAGAATCCGAGTTTTGCGGCAGATCCTCGCAATATCCGTTTGGGGTTAGCGAGTGACGGCTTCAATCCATTGAGGACAATGAGTATTGCGCATAGTACCTGACCGGTCGTTCTAGTGCCGTACAACTTGGCACCCTGTCTGTGTATGAAGCAGCCGAATATGATATTTTCCTTGCTTATCCCTGGCCCTTTGAAGCATAGAAATGTTATGGACGTGTACTTGAGGCCTTTGATCGAAAAGCTGAAGGAGTTGTGGGAAGTAGGAATAGAAACTTATGATGCCTTGAAAAATGAGACATTTACGATGCGTGCGGCGTTGCTCAGGACCATCAATGACTTTCCAGGTTATGCCATTTTGTTAGGTTGGAGCACGAAAGGAAAGCTTGCATGCCCTTCATGCCACAAAGACATATGTACCCGATATTTATCTAGGGCACGGGGCATCGTCGATTCATACGAGCAGATCACAGATTTCAAAGAGATAAACAATCTTTCAATGGTACTATCAAGTCTAGATATGCATTGATAAGTATGTAACACTTGCACTTTTAGACTTATTACTGATGCTTATTAGTCTTAGAGATATATTTATGTGAATGAATTAATGCATTTATCTTTTTTTGCAGGGTTAGTGATGAAGAGGAGAATATGGGCCAAAATCAAGTCAAATAAAGCCTCAGTTGGATCAAGCTTCAAGGTTCGTAAAAGGAGATGGTCAAAGCCCAAAATCCATGCCAATTACATCTTGAAGCCCACGGAGAAAGTCCAAGAGAAGACCAAAAGACAAAGTCAAAGATGAGCCCAGAAAAGCCCAGAATTGTACTATGTGATCGATCGTAATAATTTGCGATCGAGCGCAAAATATCCGTCAGAGACATCACATAACAGGTTTCCGTATTTAGGCCATACATCTTTCAATGTAAGTCCGATTGAAGTGATGTTGATGTCGTTGGAAAGATAAAAAGAAGATGTACAACTTTGTATCTAATATCCATATTTCAATTCCAATTTTTTCCCTATCAATATGGAGTCGCAAGGGGGCTATTCTGGGCAATTCGAAAATAAAGCCGAGATTTGGGAGAGTTCTTGCGGGATTAGAGTTCCAATCCTTTTGGGATTGCTTTATGTATACATAGGGACTTCTAATTTTTTTTTGAAGATAGGCATTAACCTTAAGATAGATTTAATTCTTGTTCTTGGGGATTCATAGCAAGTTGGAAAAGAAGCACTGGAGCAGAAGCTGTCTTTTGGAGGTGGACTTCTACACAGACGTGTTGAAGCCCAGGCCAGCCGTCCATGAGTAGCTAAACTCCCTGTGGAGTATGGATGTAAACTCTTCCCTTTTGTTTATGGTACTAATCTCATGATTTTTAGGTTTTTACTCTGATTGTTTGATAGTTGCATGATTAGGAGGATTATTACTAAACTGGATTTAAAGTTTATAATTAATTTTAATAAGATATATCCAATCAATATTTTTTTAGGATTAAACCCAAAGTATTCTTATTTTCTGTGATCATAAGAATATTGATTATGCAACCGTGCTTATTGGCATGATGATTAAGATGGGTTGGATAGGCCATGCCTAGGGAAGACGCGTTGTACTACAAATTAGTTAGTTAGTGTAGGTAGACAGTCCGTGCCTACCAACGATGGGTTATACTAGTCCCTTATGATAATGTAACTTCTAATTTAGAGATTTTGATAGTTTATGCCAAGAGAAGACAGGTTGTTTTGCAAACCATAGTTTAGAGTAGTGTAGTGCATACAGTTTGTGCCTATCGAAGATAGACTATGCTTATTCCTTATTCGGATACCTTTTTGGGACATTGTGTGTGCTTGTAGCCACACAAGTCTGTTTTTAACATTAAATTAAATTCCTAAATTCACGAGATTAACTATATTCATTAGGTTAGAGGGATCATCAATATTTCACATTTTTATCCTATTAATTTAGATTCATTTAAATTAGTTTAAATTTAGTGTTTAGAATTAGATAGTAAAATTCATTTTCTTTGTCTAATTAATTTATTTAGAAATAATCTGGCAATTTAACAATCTTAAATCCCATCAGTCATTGAGGTTCGACACCCTCAAAATAGCCCTATCCTACAAGGATTCGTCCTATTGCGAGTGGTTATAATTGCACACATCATGCACCAACACCATTGTCCGGGTTGGATGTGTTGAAACAATTGGAGGGTATTGACTTCACTTTTGATAAGACAACTAAGAGAAAAAGATCACAAGAAAGAAGTGATGACGATATGCCATATAATTGGAAGAAGAAGAGCATATTCTTCGAATTGCCATATTGGGAGCATAATTTGGATGTCATGCATAGTAAGAAAAATGTTTGTGATAATGCCCTTGGTACCTTGTTAGACATTGATGGCAAGTCAAAGGATAATCTAAACGCTCATTTAGACTTGGTAAAGATGGGGGTGACGAATCAATTACACCTACAAGTCCTACATGGCACAGACAAAGTTTTTTTGCCACCCGCGTGTTTCTCCAGGAACAGGGTCAAGAAAGAAAGTTTTTGTATTTTCTTAAAGAACGTGAAAGTTTCATATGGTTATTCTTCAAGTATTGCAA
This sequence comes from Pachysandra terminalis, assembly GCA_031762675.1. Taxonomy (NCBI): domain Eukaryota; kingdom Viridiplantae; phylum Streptophyta; class Magnoliopsida; order Buxales; family Buxaceae; genus Pachysandra; species Pachysandra terminalis. Next base: position 4,203 of record JAUPMG010005886.1, on the reverse strand, counting down.
GGTGTGTCAGTATGAGAGACCGTAAAATATCGGGACTGAAGAGCCACAACTCCCATGTCATAATGCAGCAATTTTTGCTAATTGCTATGAGGAGGTCATTGCCAAAAAATGTTAGTTTTGTCATAATAGAGTTGTGCAACTTCTTCCGAGAATTGTGTTTGAAAGCCTTTCGAGAGATGGATTTGACCCAACTTGAGGAACGCATTGCCATTACATTATGTCATTTGGAGAGGATATTCCCGCCTACTTTCTTCGACGTTATGGTGCATTTGCCAATCCATCTAGCTAGAGAGGCAAAGCTGGGTGGACCTGTACAGTACCGATGGGTGTATCCCATTGAAAGGTATATTTCTAAAATGTTATAAGATGCACTAACACACGTCTAAATTGTATTCTAAACATGTGTAATGAGTAGTTGTGTCTATAGGTATTTGTACAAACTAAAATCGTATGTGCGTAATCAAGCTCAACTAGAAGGATCTATTGCAGAAGATTATGTAGCAAAAGAATGCCTAACATTTTGCTCAAGGTATTTATCGAACATCGAAATGAGGTTCAATCGACCTGAAAGGAACTACGACGATAGCACAATTGGTGGTGCCGAGCCATTCAAACTAAGCGATTTAGAGTGGCAGCAGACACATCGCTATGTGTTGTTCAATTGTGACAAGGTTGCTGACTATCGCTCGTAAGTCAATAAAAACACATTCACTTGTAACCTAGAACTTGTATAACTTATTTACACAGATAATTGACATATATCATGTAAAAAAATTCAGGCAACACCAGGACCAAATTAATGTGATCAAGTACAGAGCCCTTCCCCATGTACAACAGAAGATGCACAATGAAAAGTTCATTGGCTGATTCAAAAATGAGGTAAGTTGTTATCTTCCATCAAGCCTATTTTTCACGCGGGTTGGAATCTAGACTAATCGAGCTAACTGTGATTCAGATCAGGTTAATTTTCTCTTAGAGACAAATATTGAGATACTTGACGATGTCAGCTCATTTGCCCACGGTCCATCATCAATTGCAAAAAGGTTCAAAGGTTACATCGTAAATGGGTATAGATTTTGTACTGTAGACAAGGAGATCGAACAGAAAAATCAGAATAGTGGAGTTGTAGTAACTGTAAGCACTACAAGTTATGCATTTGTAAGAGACAGAAACCCGATCACAGGAGAAATTACATATTAAGGTCGATTAACGAATATTGTAGAGCTATCAAACTCAGAATGATTAAAGTTCATTATGTTCAAGTGTGAGTGGGCAGATGTGATGGCACAAGGATGAGGAATTAAGAAAGATGAGTTCGCGTTCACACTTGTCAACTTCAACAGGTTGTTACCCGCGCTCCATGGTACTGATGAACCCTATGTTTTAGCATCTCAAGCAGAACAAATATTCTAAGTTCAATACCCCAGTGAACTAGAGTGGCATGCTGTAATAAAGACTAAACCTAGGGACTTGTTTGACATGTATGGCAATTCTACTGGGGTTAATGCTGAATTTTTAGAGAATGAGCAATTTGTCGATCAACGCTTAGATAGCACAGAACATCACAGAGATGGTGGTCTTAGTTGGGTGAGGGAGGACATGCCAGGACAAATCGTTGAAGATGGTAGTCTTGGACTGTTACCCACATCCCAACAACGGAATGAGCACAACACACCTCCTATTGAAGATGAAGATTAATCGAAGATGAAGAATTAACCGAAGATGAATCGGATTTTGATGAAGATGCTTACGAAATAGTCTAATGTAATTGTCCCAGTGTGTGTTGGTATGCAGATGGATCCCCTATTGTTCTGTATTCAATCTAGAGCATGTTGCTCTACTAGATCATGTAGATGTCTTCGATTATTCGTATTTGAATTATATGAAAAGGTGAGTTGTTTTTCTATGGTAATTGTGAAATAATTATCCAGACAGTCCAGGTTGAGATTTGTATGTTAAATAACTATATGGACTGACCCAATATGAGACTTGTACGTTAAATAACTATCTGGATTGTCCCGGTATGGGATTTGTATGTGAAATAATTATCTAGACAGTCCGGGTTGAGATTTGTATGTTAAATAACTATCTTGACTATCCTGGTATGGGATTTGTATGTGAAATAAGTTTTTGGACAGTCCGGGTTGAGATTTATATGTTAAATAACTATTTGGATTGTCCCAGTATGGGATTTATAGGTTAAATAACTATCTGGACAGTCCCGGTATGGGATGTGTATGTTAAATAACTATCTGGACTGTCTCGGTACGAGATTTGTATGTGAAATAATTATCTAGACAGTCCTGGTTGAGATTTGTAGGTTAAATAACTATCTGGACTGACTCGATATGAGATTTGTATGTTAAATAACTATCTAGACTGTCTCAATATGGGATTTGAATGTCAAATAACTATCTGGACAGTCCTGGTATGGGATTTGTATGTTAAATAACTATCTAGACAGTCCGGGTTGAGATTTGTGGGAATTGATTTTTTTTCCTGATAAGGGATGGGATACACTACATAATTAATTCTTATTGGTTGAAATCTATTTTCTTATATTTCTATGGGGGTGTTAGTAGGACATCTCTATCTTGCTTGATGTCATTTTATTGGCATGCTCTGCCTTAAATAACTCTATTATTGGCATGATTTGGTTTACTGTTGAAATCCATAAAACAGTTTTAATTATAATCCTGAGAATGACATGATTTGGTTTAATTTGTATAATACTTTCCTTACTTAATGCCTTTGATTCACTAACTTTTCTAACATGTTTTTTTTTTATTATCTTAAATCACAGATATGACAGACGGATCTCAGGACGATGCTGGGACCTCTACACAACCACTCCCACCGAAGAGGGCTCGAGGCCCGACCCAGTGCCTGGACCTACATCAAATGCCTCAAGGGCAGAAGATGTTGGTCCAACTAGATCAGTATGGGGATCCTATAGGTGAGTGGAATCAAGTTGGCAAACTATCTTGGTCTGCTAGCTTGGAATGCACAGTTTATCAGGTTGGATGCCCCAACCTGGAAAGCTATCACAGCAGAATTCGGGAGCGTGCCTAGCAATTAATAAATGTATAATTTTTCTACTTTCTTAAATATTGTAACTTTGTTTATTTATCAGGACTATGTAATGCCCTAACGTAATTCCTCATTTTCCTTGGTTTGTGCAATGCAGGAAAAATTTGACATCCCAGCTCACAGACAAAAATATTGCATGGATTCCATCGACAAGAAATGGAGGGAATATAGATCAAAGCTTAAACAGAAAAATATTTAACAAATTACCCAACGATGCGAGACGGTACGAACAGTTTCCCCATGACTGTTTAGAAGGGCAGTGGTGTAACTTGATTACCTTATGGAATTCTGATGGGGCCAAGGTATGATGTATTTACAATATTTTCTATTTCCTTATTATCATGGACTACAAATTACAATAAATAATAAACACCTATTACTTGTAGCTTTGCAAAGGGTGCGGGAGGAGGAGGTAAATTTCTCATGTTTAGTTATCTACTAAGTAAATGATTTTTTTTTACACTTTTACATACTTGTCATTTGAGAAAATGTCTTCTTCTTTTTTTTTTTTGTGTTCTAATAGCGGTTGAAGACTGGATCCGAGCAGTCAGTCCCTCGGGTAGATATCTTCCTAAGGACACATAAAAAGAATGGATATCCCGTCTCTGATTTTGCAGCTTCAAAAATTGTAAGTGATCTCTAGTTTTTTATTTTTAATTCTTTATGTTCCATTTTTATAATTTCTGTAAAATCATTTTGACCCTAAATGTTAATGCTAGTCTCAGATAAACAGACGCCTTCATGGAAACACTGTTAATCCTCTTTGTGCTTATGTTAATTTGAAGCATCTGTTACTTTCCTTTTGACCCTAAATGTGAATGCTAGTCTCATTTTCTTTTCCTTTATTTTTTTATTGTAATCTTTTTCAATGTTTCATGTGTGTATATGTGTACATATGGATTGCAAGGTATTTCTTTAGGGTGCTGATTGTGGATTTTTAAACCAAATAATAATAATAATAATGCCACTCGCAATAGGACGAATCTTTGCAGATAGGGCTATTATGAGGGTGTCGAACCTCAAAGACTGAAGGGAGAAAATTATTAAATTAATTAAATTATTTCTAATTAGCAGGAAAGATCAGATTTTGATTAAACTAATTAAATCTAAAAT